>RJWT010003710.1:0-35564 GCA_004365215.1 Cuniculus paca | reverse complement strand
CACTCTAAATGTGAGTTTTAGAACAGAGAAGGAAGGAAAGAAGATAGGAGAGAGGGAAAGAGGGAGAGAGAAAAGAAGAGTGGAAAGAAAGAAAGGAACAGAAGGAAGAAGGAAAGAGGGGAGGAAGAGAAAGAAAAGGAAAGGAAAAGTAAATGACTTTCTAGCCTTTTCGTTTCAACAGTTACATTTTTCACTGCTTCTTTCAAAGACTAAGCTGGCAGGTCATTCTTTAGAAAACACTTAGCATGGTTTTCTCCTACTCTGGAGTCACTGGGTGAAACAACAGAGCTGAGTTCTTTCCTTCCATCAGTATCCCCTACCAGGCCCCAGCCTGGACCTCAATAATACACTTTGGAATTATTACAGAAACTTCGGGTTACTGTGCACCAATAACAGACACTTCCTCTATTAACCAAAGGCACATTTCAGGTTTCCTCGACCAACCTGGGTCAGTGATGGATTCAAATACCTACATAACCCACAGAATTAGGAGGGGGACATATGTCAGCATGTCCCATCCAATTTAGCCCTGGCTCAGCCACTCAGAGATAAGACGAACATCTATATGAAAAACTCAGTTCCAATGCTAGAACAATTCTTTCTTCTTCATCAACATGATCAAAAAGGAAGAGAGAGAGAGAGAGACAGAGAGATGGAGAGAGAGAGAGACAGAGAGATGGAGAGAGACAGAGCAACACAGAGAGAGACAGAGACAGAGAGAGGGAGAGACAGAGAGAATTCACAATGGCAGAAGTAATGAGCAAGTATTGGAACTAACCTGGAAATAAGCAATCTCTGGTTTCCTTATACTCGTGTAAATAAAAAGCCAAAAATAAGAAAGAAAGCAGAAAACACTTGCCTCTAGGAGCCTCTTGTCTTCTGTCTCTCCTCATCCTCCCACCTCCCAAGAGACAAAGGCACACTTTACAGCCCCAAACTATTTCTATCAACACTTGCCTGTGTACAGAAGCGAAACCAGCTTTCCCTCCTCCCGTGCAGGGATGCTCACCAGCTTGTGCTCGAATTCACTCACCCACTCAACTCGCATTTTCCTGCCTGTTGAATGCAAAACAATTGTCTCCAAATACCAATTACAAGATATTCAGAACTGTTGTTTTCCTACCCTGGGTGAAGACGCCTCCATGAGACACACACACACAGGGGTGAGCTCTTGAGTTGAAAGAGGCCCTGGGGCTGGAGGGAAACCCTTCGCGAATGTCCACAAGGTTCGGTTGCCAAGGGAACCCTGGCTTTGTCCAAGGAGGCTGAGAACGGCTGCCTCTCCCAGGGCCTGGCTCCGGGAGAGCCCAAATGGCCAGGCAGGGTCAATAGGGGAGGTAGAGGGGAAGAGCTGCACATGCTTGCTGACAAGTCCTCACTTCCAAAGAATGAAAGAAATGGTGAAAATCATGTCTTAAGAGGCACCAGTGGCAAGTGAGTACATTCACTGATGATGCTGTGGTCAGATTGGAGTTGGTCTTTGCACCTTGAAAGGGGTGGGATTGGAACATAGATCTGAACTGAGGAGACAGGGTGGGAAGAACAGAGAGACAGGAAGGAGAGAGGGGAAGGCAGACAGAGGTATGTTTCTGGCTCTAGCTGTGGATGCTGAATATTATCCAGCTAAACAATCATTTATTTAAGATGCTTAGTTGGAGATTTGGGTTGAGTTAGTTCAGGTGCTGAATTGCTTGGAAGAGCTGGTTTCTACAAAATACTAGAATCATCTAGATAGTCACCAGTATCATTTGGCCTACCTTTGAAGGGCTAGCGCTGGCTTCCCTTTCCAGAAGAAAATCTTCTAGGAAATGTGTCATAGGATATACATCCTATGACACATCCTATGAAAGTTTACATCCTATGAAAGTTTACATCCTATGAAAGTTTATTTTGAAACCTATTTGTCAAGAGCTGGTGAGGTTAAGAAGTAGATTACAGAGTCTGGATGGATCCCAATTCCTAGCCAATGTCTGCCACAGTGTAGGTGCACAATGAAATGTTTGCTGACTAATTGCTCTGGAAAGAGATCTTGTGCACAGTGTCTTGCAAGGTATGAGGATGGGGACTTGACAGCTGGAGCAGCTGAAGCTCTAAGACCATGGTTAACCTACCCACCTACAGCTGAATGGTAGGGAAGGAGGCACTTGAGCTCAAAGCCATTTCCTTTGACCACTATGTCTTTTCCTAAATACATAATTAAAGGAAATTCTCTATCAGATGATGTTGCTGTACAGTAGGAAGAAAAATAAATCAAGAGAAACAATAGCCGATACCTCAGCATATGATCTAGGGTACACATGGTTGAAGATATCCACACTTAGTTACACTGATATATTAAGGAAAACGATCTCTCTCTCTCTCCCTCTCTCTCATCATTCCCTGCGAGACGTTATCTTGTATTACCCATTTTCTAAGGCTCAGCTCTGACATCAGGTGACTCCAGCAAGTTTCCATTATTATTTGTAAGTTCAGCTTTTATAGTACTTTTTCACACATTTTTCTCCCAACATTTATTTCACTGATTTAGTCATTGTACATACATATATAATCATACAGATGGCCCTTGTAGTATGACATCATTATGACAAAATATCTGAGTAAATGGAGGTAAGACTAGACTTCAAGTCCGGAAACACCTAACCACACCTTTCTGAGTGCTCTCCTGACTTTATGTCCCCCCACCCCCCAGGAATGATCTGGACTAATCATTCCACTGGGCCATGTCACTTCTCAGATCAAAATTCTTCCACGGCTCTCCATTGCCCTGAGAACAAGTCTAATCTCTCAAGCTTTCTGTGATCTGCCCTTCTGATTCTACTTCAGCTCCATTCACTTCTCTAGTACATCACATCCTTTCCAAAACAGAGTAGTTATTTCATTTCACTGTCTTCTTTCTCTTGCATTTTCCTGGGGCACAATGTGACTCACATGACCGCACTGTCACCAGTATCTCCCTGAGTCAGCTGGTGAGATCTCTCTGTTTGTGTCAGGGAGGTTTAAGAAGGTCTTTGTGGAAAGAGGCTCACCTGGGGTTATGTCATGCTGTACTGGTAGGAAGGGATGTTATCTGGTGCTCCGCATTCATCATGAGGTTTTGAATATTTTATGAGAAGACTGAGATGCAAAGAACACATAAAAGAAGAGGAAAAGAACTGGATTCCAGCCATTCCTACCTGTCAAGCACATTCATTACCTTTTGGGCACTGGGTAAATCCTATATAAACAACTATTATTCCCATATATTGGGATCTCATGCCTACAGGGGCCAGCTAAGTGAGATATAGGAAAGCGTAAGACTCTGTGGTGGAGTAGGAAGTGGTAGAGACTGTGGTAAAGTAGAAATAGAATGTTACATGTAAAGGGAACAGGCAGTAACCCAGCTCTAGCTGGTTTACTTGTGGGGTTGCAGCCAAGGATTTGTAGAGCATTTTAGCCTTTTTTTAAAAAAAAACCTAGAAATGTGTGAAATTTCCCAGTTTAAAAGTGTTCATTCAAAATGTTAACAAACACTGCATCAGCAAAATACAATATATCAACAGGCCATATTCAGTTTATGGGCTACCACTGTGTGACCTTTAACTTATGTAGAACATCCTAGAATGTGTGCATAGGTATCAGCAGGCAGGAACATGTAGCTCTTGTCAATAATTGAGATTACAAAATATATGTTAAAGTAGTCACTGGGTAACAGAGTAGAGCCATAATGATCTCAGTGTGCTACACCAGCAAAAGAAAAGGTGCTATCATGAATGGATATCAAGTAATGGAAAATAAAATGAGACCTAACTTCTTTTCTGGAGGTGTGACTTTGTTCAAAGTGGCAACGGGATTTATATGGCTTCTTTTATATTTCTGGGAGCTGGATAGTTCCCAAGGCGTACTTTCCTAATTTTGCTGTAGTGTGGGAAAGAGGCCGGGCTTGTGGAGAGCTGGGATGGGGAGGGGACATGGATGTCTCCATAGACTGTCATGCCAGGTGACAGGTACAGGTATGCCTTGACATTGGTTGCTTTTCTTATAGGCAACATGCATGTTTTCCTCAGGCTTTGGCCAGCAGGTACTCCAAGTTTCCCCATTTGGAGATGGGCTGATGGCAGTGACCTTTCCAGAGAGAATCTTTGCTCACTCATGACCACCTGTAATAGCACTTGCTAAGTTGTATGTGATCTAACCATTCACAATGGCTGCTCTGCCTCTGGCTCTCTCTGCTCAACCCCAAGGAGGAAACCAACCCTGGCTTTCAGAGCCTCTTCATTATCACCAAGTCCCTTCTTTCTCATGGTTATTATGCTATAAATATCCCTCCAGACAACTTGCCCTTGAGTCCACTTCAGTTCTTCTGCTCATTTTCATTTTGATTCGAGTCTCACCAATTGCTTTTCTACCAAGTCTACTGGTCTGAAGACACTACCAGATCCTATTTCCCCAATATCATCTTTTTCTAGGTCCTCAGCTTTCTAAATCCTATTTCTATGCATGGCCTCTGAAAAAGGTCTTTCTTTTTGTCTCCAGTCTCTTTCCACCTGCCCCAAGCATCATTTGTATCCTGTCATCTCCTTCCCTATTATTTATTATCGCAAGGTAAAATATACAAACATGACCTCGAAAGTCCTTCTTTGCCAGCTGCCTCCATGAAGAGCCTATCCAGTTACCTTCAGGCAACAGAGAATGAATTTTGGAATCACATAGTCCCAAGTTTATATCTCAGTTCTTCCATTTGCTCCTGTGTGACCTGAACAAATTATGTGACCTCTGTTGGCTTCAGTTACTGCAACTTAATTGGAATAAATAATACCTATCTTGCATGGTTGTCAGTGTAGGCTATCTCAGTTGAGTACTCAAAGAATAGTAGTAGTCACTAACATTACTCCCCACTGCTCTTGTGTTACAGGGAGAAAATTAAAGGATGTTTCCGTCTATCAGCAACATGACGGAAACATCAAAAGGATATTAAACAAACTAAATAATTAATGGAAATTTGTACACGTATAGTGCAGAAGAAAATTTTTAAAATAAAAAAGATGAAAACCTAATGTGACTAAGTTCCTACCTTCTTTTCTCCTGAACATTTTAATTAATCAATTAATTAGTTTATTTATTTATTTTTAACCATCGCTCCTGACCACCTCAGCTGCTCATCTGGCTGCTGCCTCTGCTCCAGCCGCTGATGCTGTTTTTTTCCTGAACACTTTAGCCATGTTACACCTATGCTTTCTAGCACAGATACATGGTTCTGATCAAAGTGAGTCCTTGAAAGTCCCCCATCATCAACTGGGTCATGTCCACTCTTGAGGAATTCACATGGGATTACAGGGAGTATAGTTACCTCCAACCTTTATTGTCCCACCTTTATTTAAACATGGTGGAGAGGAGATGATTGAGTTATCTGAGGTCAGACAAACCAGGATGTGAATCCTGACCCCACCAAAGTCCCTGCCATGGAACTATGAGCAGGGTATGCAATTTCTCCATATCTCAGTCTCTTACCTAAAAAACTAGGAGATTCACCATCTGTGTAAAGGACGTTAAATTCTTTTAAAGGGCCTCACCTATTTTAACTGTACAGTAAGTTTTGCTTCCCATTCCTCTCCCAGGTCTTAAGTGCTCTCCAAAGTTCACATCCTCAAGACATTTTTTGGTCAGGTCCTTTGAAAACTGTCTTATTACTCTGGGTATTCTCAGCAAACAGATTCTCAAAGTCCAACTTAAATTTTTGAAGAAAGATTTTGATTTAGGCAGGCTTGGTTTTGAATTTTGGTTTCAACATTGACATAGCTGTGTTATCTGGATAAGTCTGTTTCTTGATCTGTGCAGTAGGAGGAATAACATCTCCTCCTCCTGAGGGCCCTGGTGAGGATTCAGTGAGAGGATGCAGACAGAGTACTGAGAACAGGACCTAGGGAAAAGAAAAGGCCCAACCGATGTTAGTTGCTCCTGTGAAGATGGGAAATAGCAGGAATGTTACCTAGCAGGTTGGGACCTGACCCCAACTTGACCCACAGATAAGTGAAATGACCTTGGCCTATTTACATAGCCTCTCTGTTTCCGTATCTTCAAAATGAAAGAATTTCATGAATATGAAGATTCCTTGAAAATTTAAATCACCAGTTTTACACATCTGCTAGCAAAGAAGAAAGAGAAAGTCTTTCTTTTTTCTATTCTTTTTGTGTATGTCTGTTTGTCTGGAAGCTCCTGGAGGACAGGAAATGTCCTTCGTTTTCTCCTGCACTCATTCTGTGTTTTCTAAATTCTGTTGCCTAGACACTACACATTCAGAGCTTGTCTCTGGTTTAAATCCTCCTCCCAGAACAAGATAAAATAAAAGCACTCACCCCTTACATATGGGCAGTGTTTCTACCAATGCAAAAATTCAGCCCATGGTATAAGGGCCTGAGCTGCCCCAAGGAGAGGGGAAAGATTAAGCATCTGTAAGAAATGTTCTCTAAGCAGGGAGGGAAAAATCACCTAACACTCTTGTGGGTTTTAGAAAAAAAAATAGGAGAAGGAGAAAAAAGAAAAAAACTTGAGCTTTAAACAAGTGACCAGGCTGTTTATCATCTGTAAAATGAGGTGATGGAAAAGCACGCGAGGGCCACAGTCCCTGGGTTTGCTTCAGGGATTCGTGCCTCAGACGTCTGCTCCAGTGCTCCTGGGCTGTCCATCTGCACTTGCTTTTTCTTTAAACCAAAACAGAGAACCCTCACTGGGCTGAAGTTTCCCACCTGGCTCAGGAGTTTTAGACCTGGCCTAGGTGGTCCCTAAGTAAATATTTTTATCCTCGCTCACTCACCTCCTCCCAAGGAAAAACAAATTCATCTCTTTGCTCAGCTAGAGAAGAAAGCACCCAAACCAAACAACAGGTTATTTGCACCAATGGAACCCTCACTCCAGGGACTCCTGGGAGGGCATGTGGTTTAAATCAGAGTGTCTAGGCGACTTGTCCATCTTCTAGACAGATCGGGTTGAAACAGACTTGGAGAGAAAGTTTGGATGCCTGCCAAAGCACTTTAGTGCCTGTGCAGACTGGCACCAGGACCCTCCCCACTACCCAGTAGTTCTAGAAATCCATCTGCAGGCAAAAAATAAAGAAACAGTCCAATTTAAAGAATCAACTATGGTCTACCCTAGACTATTCATAGAGAGAATGAGTTCCTTATGATATTTTCAGAGCTTGTACCTTAATGGAAATCCTCCTGCTGTAGAGAGAATTTCAGGGACACTTGCAATTGGGATGGATTCAGTGTTTTCATCAGGTGACATGGTAGGTGTTCTTCCATTTGTCCCAGGCACTGTGTGAGACTTTAGGGATCCACAGATAAAATATAATCCTTCACCTCTGGAGGTCACAGTTCTTGTAATGAAGGTGAAAAGCTAGATATGTAATTATGAAGCTATTACTTTCCTAAGGTTATGGTAGCAAGCTACCACAAACTTGTTGACTTGAAACAAAATGGAAATTCATTCTTTCACAGTTCCAGAAGCCAGAGTCTGAAGTCCAGGTGCTGGCAAAGGTGGGTTGCTATGGTGACTTCAAGGAAGAATCTGTCCCACACCTCTCTCCTAGCTTCTGATGCCTCCTGACCATCCTCAGCGTTCCTTGCCATTAGCTGCAAGATTCCTATCTCTGTCTTGGCTTATCCTTGTGCCTCTGTATCAAATCACTGTCTCCCTTTTTTCTTGTAAGGGCGTTCAAAGTTGGATTTAGGGCCCACACTGACTGCGGGATAACCTCATCTAGAGATCATTGGTTTTCTTGCATTTGCAAAGGTCCTATTTCCAAATAAGAACACGTTCATCAGTCCTGAGGGACAGGGTTAGACATATATTTTTGGGGGGAACACAATTTAATCCACTATAAAGATTAAATGTGACAAGTGCTATAGACAGAGGCAAGCACAAGACATTACTGAAACTGACAAGAGGACAGCCACTACAGTCTGGGGTGTGAATCAGGGAAAGGCACTGGAGAAGGAAGGGTCTGGAGGGAGTTTGGAAGCAGGAGTTGCTCCTGGGAGGGCTGCTTATGTGAGGGCTTAAAGTTTTGAAAATATCTGAAAGGGGAGGACTCCTGTTTTTAGCATTTGAATGTTGGTGGGTTCTCTGGATCTCCATCCTGCTAATCCCTCCTCTCTACCACCATTTGTGTGGCCCAACCAGAAAGGCTTCTGTGTGCTGGCTGTGATTTCAGATAGCACAGCCTCTATCCTGACAAGCCCAGAGTCCCCCACCTACGCTTCACAAAATAAACACAAAAAGGCTCCAAGGTACTCCTCCTTGCATTTACTTCCATCCTTTCCTCATCATTAGTGTTCTGTGTGGTGCCTTCCTTTGCTAGAAACCCCAGCTTGTCCTGAGTACTAAATAAACATTCATTGATGTTCATCAATGAGTGTCATCTGCTTCAACATCCAAAGACAGATCAGCAAGGAATTGGTGAGACTGGGGTGTAGGGAGTGAGATGGGCTGGAGAAATGGGTCCACACTGGAGAGGCAGGCTACAGAAAGGTTGTGGAACAGTCTGACTATAGAAGCCCTACAGCAAAAGTCAAACAGAAGGTATGTGTACAAGCCAAATGGCCTTTTCACCCATACAAACCCAGCATGGAGGAACAGTGAGGAGCTTAAATGAAGAGTATGTAGGAGCATGGCTGACTGTCATTAGAGTCAGGATTTTCCAGTTTCTTAAGTTTATTCTGGAAACCTATTTGAGGTGAGCTGACTTTTAGTTACCAGGTACAGAGGAGGTAGCTCTGTGGAGTGTACTGTGAGCCCTTTCTAGTTTATGGGCATTATGTGTTTCCACACACCCTTGTGGGCCAGAAGAACGATTGCTCTTTATGGAGTAACTTGGCCATAGATAAGAGTGATGTAGTTTGTCACTTGCATCCAGTTAATAGAATGATTGCAAGAGTATCAGTGTGGCTTGGTCTTTGATTTTCATGGAACTGTCTAAATCTGGACCATAAACCAAGCCTTAGCAACACCTTCTGGGGCAAAGGGTGGGGAGATCTTACCATACAGGTGACACTTGGTTGCCAATGCTTTTGGATGAGGTTATCAGAGCATGCTGTGATGTGAACAGTTCATGATTTTGTGGAAACTAAAGGCCACAATGAGTGTTCCGCCCAAGTTGAAGTCATAGCACAGGGTTGGGGTTTTCTGTTCAAACAAACTGTGCTGGAGCTTTGCTCAAGGGAAGTTTTTTCTCCAACCATGCTGTGATGGATCTTGTTAAATGGTCCTTTTAACTCAACAGCCCACCAATCTGAGAACTCTGTATGGCTGATTCAGAAGGCCACAGCCTTCTGAATGCATTCTTGTTGCTCATCCAAACTCATCATTTATGTGTGGCTTTGGAAGGTCTTCAGAAGATTTTGCTGAAGCATTCACACCAATGCAATCCAAAACTTCACTCTTCTGCTGGACCATTCTTTGTGACAGCCATGGCATCCTGGATCATTTAAGAGTCAAATGGTAGGCATATGACCTCCAAAGATAAAAAGTGCAGAAAAAATAGCCAGCTGCTCCTAAGCTCCAACTCTTTCTCCTTAAAGGCCCTATGGATTCCATATTAGAGGCTTGGAAAGCAAACACACGACTGTCAGCAGGCTGCAGGAATTGTCCTGGCATGATTGGCTTGTGGTGGCTCTGTCTACAGACTGGGTTTCTTGACTGCCTGCCAAGTCCCACTGTCCCTGATAACTGTAACGTATGGTGATGGCTAACAAGAGAGGTGGGTTGTACCATATAAATCAACCCTCTGGGAAAGATCAGTGAGGCCTTGATCTAGGAATAAAGCAAACAGGGTGCAGTTGAGATTTGGAGAGTCCAGGGACACTTTTAGAAAATGAGGAACATGTCAATGCATGCTCATTATTTGTATATCTCCCAAAGGCAAAGTTGACAGCAGGGGCTGTGAGAATACAAAGAAATATATGGTGTGACCCCTGCTGTCAGCAAACTTTCAGGGTATGTGGGTAGCTGAGAAGCATCCTGCTAGGGAGTATAAATGACAAAATTTCAATAAGGATTAAAGGTCGGATTAAGATCACATTTGTGCTATATTAATACAGGAAGGAGATAAGTTTCAAGTTGGAAGAGTGACAAAATATACAAACTTTAAAGTTGATGAAATGTTAGATAGTGCTCTAACTAGATACCAATTTATCTAATTCTTGTCACAGTCCCATGATGTATGTATGATGTATGTACAGCGAGCACACCTTTTATTTTTCTTTTAGGTAAGGAAATTAAAAAAGAGTGGTTAAGTAGCTTGTCCAAGGTCACTTAGCTACTAAGTGCAGACTTGGGATTCCAAACTCAAGGAAATGAGCTTTAGTTGGACTTTGAAGGTAGGCAGGTATTGGAAATGGCAAGAATGGCAGGAAGGGCAAGCTGGTGGTGAGGGAGGTAGTGAGCTCACCAAGGGCGTGCATCTCTCACTTTTGGGTGGTTAGTCTTCTAGGCAAGGGACATTGAAAGACTATGCAGTGATTTACTCAACACCTAGCTTAAGTCTCACCTGTGGAAATGAAAATGAATGGATGAATGCAAGAAAATATATAAAGAACTGAGACAAATTGATGACTAATTGGAGGTGAGACAAAAGGATATGGAAGTCGAAGACTTTTCTCTCAAGTTTAACTTTAAAAATCATCATGTTATTGATAGAATCATGGAGGCCAAGATGAAGTGTGGGTTTTAGAAAGATCAGTGATGTGTTACACATTTTACAATAACCACAGAACTTCTAAATCTATGTGTCGTCAAGTAATCCCTTTGGTGTGCTACTCGAGCTTAAGAAACCAGCACATTTGGGTTTGCAGACTTAGGAGTCATCGGCCCAGAGATGAACAGTTCAAGGAGAAAAAGAGCAGAAGAACAGAAGTTAAGGACTTAGTTTCATTCCTGTCCAGTTGCCAGAGAAAGTGCATTAACTAATAATGAAACAGAGAAAAGAGGAATATAAAGAAGAAATATATAAAAACAGCATAGAGTAACCCTGTAGAAACCAAAAAAGGATGTTGTAAAAAGAGTCAGTCGACGCAGTCAATGATGCATCTTGCTGCAATGAAGAAGAAATATTTTAGATAGCACATAAGGGCAGAGAAAGAACATGGTAATATTTGAGCAATCAGAATAAATGGGACTGTCCTTTCCTCACTTCTTCACTTGTGTTGCCTCCTCTGTTAACATTTCTGGATGCAGGAGGGTTTACCGCATCCATGATGGTGCAGTAATTCATGTTTCACTGCCAGGTGGCTTGAGCCACTGTTGATCCATGCATGACTTTCTCATCAGGCAGCTCAGATCATTAATGGTACAAATGAATCTAATCACTTTTGTTGGTGTGTTTACTAATACAATTAGTAAAAAGCGACACAATGGAACAGTCATTCGTGGACTACCAGTGGTTCAAGCTGGTGGGTACTGGTTAAACCTTTCTCTTCCTGTAACCTGAACATACCAAGCAGAGGAAAACTATGTGAGCTTAGAGTCAAAGACTCTGCTGATAAAAACAAATCTGGCAATCAGTGGAGAACACAACCAAAGGCAAAATTAGGCCAGGTTCTGATGGCTCAAAATTTCCTCCTACTGTCATCGTTTTCGAGTGCAGTTATTTCACTGGTTTGCATCCATTTGGCAACTTTTCAGGTTGAAATTAGTATCAACTGTGTTTGGGGTCATCTCTTAACTTATCAACAAATTTTAGCTCACAGGCAAAGTTAAGATATTACTGTTTGTTTTTAGTAAACAAATGTGTGTTCATGCCAATGACTTTAAATTTTTGAGCCTAAAAATTTAATCACTTTTCTGGAATTTTGCCAATGATTTTAATAAAAATGTTAGTAAAATAAAATAAAATAATGAGATTTTAATAAAATTTAAGTGTAAGGAATTAGATTTTAATAAATTTGGATATCTTTTGATCATTAGCCCTCTAAGAGCTCTCTAATTAATTGTATCATCTAAAATACAAAAAATGCAATCGCTGAGAGAATATAGGTTTATATAGTTTATGTAGTCTAAGATAAAACTTTTCAAGGTCTAAAACATTGAACTCATGGGTACCTAATTGTTCTCTTTTAGTCTGGACTGAGTTCCCTTGTGTATATTGTTTATCTTGTTCTTTTGAATGTGAAGATGATACGTGCCATGAAATATGAAAATGAAATAGAAATTGTGAATGCTTCCTTCTCTCATTCAGCAATGCAATTTCTTATCTCTCTCTGTTTATTTTATTGTAGTTCTAGGGAACAATGCAGTTTCTTGAGTGCCCACACTTTTAGGCATTATGACAAGCTTTGGTGACATGGTTATTGTACCCAAGGCTTGCTTCATTCTGCTTTTCAATGTTCACAGTAGTGAGAAAATGTAATGGCACTAATATTGCATCTTCTGGTTCAAATCCATTTCTGGAATGGATTCTTTCGAAATCTAAATGCAGAAGAGCCACTGCATGTCTACCTGGGTCTCATGGGTAGTCTACCTCTTATATTCTCAGTGGTGTACTTTTTAGGTGTTTAATCAGCATGTCACCTATTGTCATTCATTAAACTTAAATTTTGTCATTCACTTTAAAAGTCTTTTAGATGTGAGCTTGCTTGTATGTAGTCTCTGAATTTCTTTTTAAATTAATTTTTAATTAATTGTGCATGTTTGGAGGGCATGTTAAGTGAAACAAAACAGACACATAAGCTTAAATATTGCATGGTGTCTCATATATGAGAATAAAATATAAATAAATAAATAGCAAAATGAAAGACAATAGGAAATAGATCTTTCTCCGATGAGAGAGGAATCAAGAGATAGAGGGAGAGGAGGGGAAAAGGATGAAAAAGGGATTAATAAGTTTAATGCTGACTCTCCACAATGAAAGTAAATATTCTCCGAATTTCTTATAGCTTTGGGTACGTGGCCAGCAATCCTCATTGTATCTTGAAACTCTCTGAGTTAGTTCTCTGAAAGCTCCTGTTAATTTAATATTGTATTGAAGGTCAATGCTAAGCAGAAAGGAAATTCTCATTTCCCTCCTCTACTTTCTAAATGAAAGAAATTCTAAAGTCTAATGATAAAGATTAGAGTAAGATATTCTAATTTTAATGGAATTAGATTTATAGTGAATCTATGTGGTACTAAAGGCTACTACCTCTCTATTTTTTAATATAATTTGGTATTAGAAAATAATTTTTAAAATAATCTCTAGTAGGAAGATATCCTTGAACACTATCTGGATAGATACCCTATGGTACAGTGCCACCAAAATAGAACTTTTAATTCTATTTCCTTTTGCTGAAACACAATGTTTTTCACTGTCTTGCCCCTCCGGGGCCCACAGGGTTTCGTATGACTCCATCATATACAGGCCTAAATTCTTTTTCTTTCCTTAACAAGCAACATGCCCAGTTTCTTCAGTTGGAATATAAAAAGATTTGCAACAAATAAACAAGACTAGCCACAAGGCAGTGTCAAAAAAGAAAGACTTGGCGTGGTTACATTGAAAAGCTCTTGAAGGTATCATCAGGGCTGATCCTAAATAAAGAATCTCAGGAAAGCTGTTGGCCTCGTGAGAAATTCCTTCAGCAATACTTACATGGAAGTAGCCCAACCTACAACCTCTGATGTTTCTAAGGGTTTATGTCTTATAGAGGCAGATACCTAAGGAAATAAATTAAATTCATTCAGCCACAAACCTCCAAAGTCTGTATTCAAAGAAAGACCATCACTTTTTTGCTGGAAAATTTACTCTCTTTCCACTGCTCTAGCATTTTTACTTATCCTCCATTATATCTCCAAACACCTCCAGCCTAGGGCAGGGGGTAAGCATTTCATTCTCACAGCTCCCTTTCCTACCAGACTGTAATCTCTTGGAGAACAGAGACTGTGTCTGCTTCATCTACAAATTTTCATTATATAAATGCATAGTTGACATTTTTTGAGTAAATAGTCTGATTTCCTTTGTGGGCGCAGTTGTGCTGGGTCCAAGACTAGGGTGTCTGGACTTATCAAAATGACTTTACTCCTCAGAGCAACCGAATTCTTATCTTTGACAACTTAGCTGAGGCAAGAATTTGGGTCACTTGTATTTTTGCCGTTTAACTGTGTTTCTCTGGATTGAGCTAATATTTTTCTTTTGGTTTTTCACCAGAAGTTCATTGATTATGCAGTTGTAGCTATAGAATTCATTGTGCAAGAAGAAAAATATCTAAGAGATCACACATGTCTTCCTAAACATCTCAAATTCAAGTGTTTGTCTTCTTTATTCTATAGTTTGGTGCATAAATAACATTTATCACCATCTAAGCAATACTGGGAACCGCTACTGTAAATCTGCAGCTTCTTGTCTTGTCAACCCATGTTACTCTGCATTATAAAATGTTTGAACACCTGCCCCCCAACAAAAACCCTGCCTTTACTCCATGATCAGAACCGTCTAGCAAATGCATTTTTCTTGGTGTCTGTAAAGTGTATCCAGGTCTTAGCCAGAACCTTTTGCTCTGGTGTCAGAGTCCACAGTCCAGAAAACTAACATCTTCTACACTATCCCCAGCTGTCTGCTCCCACATTCTTCCTTTTTTCTTCCAAACTCATGACCTTCATCTAAAAGACATGATAAAAACATCCCTGCATCCTGGGTGTCCCTTTTCAACTTTCCATCCTGACCAGTGATGTTTCTGGGGACATCCCATCAGCACTCCAATGAAAGCCAATGAATGGGGGCTGGGGTCTCGTCTGTCATTTGGCCATGCATCCACTACTGTGGCCTCTTGGCTGTTCATATCATGATGCCTCTTAGTGCACAGCCCAAGCTCTGCCCAACAGATGCCTCTCTCTCATATTGATAACAGGGTTCTCTCGTGTGGCACTGCCTGCAAATCTCTTATTGTTCTTAGATTACAGAATAGTGCATTTATATCAAAATATCTCATCACATTCCTTATTGCAAGAATCTCTGTGGAGTTTCCTCTTCTCACTCACATAACTTTTCATGTCTATTTCCATTCACACTTTCCGCTTATATTTCATTCCAGTTTTTTCTCCCTGACTTATTTTTCTACTCCTTGTTGTGTTCGCTCTCCAGTAAAGTAGAACAAGGTGATCTACAAGTTTTTTTAATAGTCACTGAGGCTTAACATAGAGCAAATAGAAGTCTGAATCAATACTCTCAGGAGAAAGAGAGAGTTCATTCTGAAGGTTAGAAAGTTTTAAGTTCTATTCAGTGTGACCAGCATCATAACAAGAATGCATCGCAGGGCTGTGGAAAATCATTTCTGTTTCTAAGTCTTGTTGACCAAGACAAGTTGAATTTCTGTCTCTCTCTCTCTCTCTGTCTCTCTCTCTCCTATATCTGCATCTGTATCTCTATCTATCTACCTATTCTCAAATATTTGAGAATCTCCAAGTAATTTCTCAATTAGTGGTTAAGATATTAGAAAACTCACAACAAACATCTTGATTTTGTAGCACTAACGTGGAATCTGGAGATACGAATTCTAGTTTGAATTCTACCATTGTGTACTTTGAGGATATTTGAAATGTAAATCCTGTTTTCTGATCCATCAAACTGGGGCAGAAAATAATCCCTATTTCTTATAAGGGGATTATGAGGGACACAGGCACATACACACAAATATGTACATATATTATATAAACTGAATCATGCCATACAAATACTAAAGTATTGCATTTTTATGCTATTTTGACATTCTAGAGCCCCCATGAAAAGGACAAACTAAAACCAGTAATACTAAAGTCTATGTTTGTTTTAACTGCACTGGCTATGTGATACAGGAGAACAGTCATTCTGTTTAAGGTGCTTCCCTTCTATAAAGATGATCTCTAGGTTTCCAAGTTTTATTTTCTGGCCCAAAGAGCTGCCTCTTCTCCTGAATGACCCTTCAGGAAGAAGAGCACAATCACTCACCTCTCTACTCACAACTGTACCCTAAGCCTATCAGGACAAAACATCATAAGACAAAGTATTAGAACCAATATCTACACCAGAAATACCTTTTATAATAGTTACTGAAAATGGGGATAAAAAGAATTGGCATTTGCTTACACTAGGGTATTTTATATTAGGGTATAAAATAGCTTGAAGTAGAACTCAGTATCCTCTTAGCTTATAGCTCCAGACAGCCATACCATCTTTAATTAATTAAATGCTTTGCTACCTACCATTACTTTGTTATATTGTGAAACAATAAAAAAAAGACACATTGCCTCTGCTTTCTGGTCCAGAGCTCTAAAAAATGTAATTTCCTAACTGATAAGAGCGTTAGGAGAATCTTTTGTTATGTTTGGTCTTTGACCCAACTTCCCAACAAAGATCTTCTAAATCCCTTGGAATTTCCTGGGTGATAGGAATATCTTTTGTTCCAGTGATGTGACCCGTGGTGGGATCTTGGATGGGGGCTGGTCACAGATCGACCAAGCCATGATTATAAGCTTAGAGCTTTCAGTCCTATACCCTACTCTCTAGAGAAAGGAGAGGAACTGGAAATGGAGTTAATAATGGACTGTGGGGATTCAAAAGTCCATAACAATCCTTGAACTATGGGCTTGGGGGAGTTTCCAGGTTAGCAAACACATCTGTGTGCCAGGAATATGGCATATTCCAAGTCCATGGGCACAGGAACTCTTGTGTATAGAGTCTTTCCAGATTTCACCCTATGTATTTTTTTTAAACTGAGTGTTCATCTGTATTCTTTATAGTGTCTTATATTAGTCAAATGTGTTTCCCTGAATCCTGTGGGCTGCTTTAGCAAATTAAGTCCCAAAAGGGGCTTTGAGAACAACTGTGTTACTGCACATTAGTCAGAAGTCTAGGTAACAATCCCCTATTTGTGACTGGTGTCTGAGTTGGGGAGCAGTCTTGTAACACTGAGACTTTTACCTGTCAGATCTTATGCAATTTCCAAGTACACAATTTCAGAATCCTACTGAATCTTAGGATATCTATCACTGGAGAATTGCTTGGTATGTGGGAGTAATCTGATTTAGGAAATGCTGGGTTGAGTGGTTTGCAAGAGTTGGAAAAATTGACTTTGTATTTTTGCTTTCTTGTTTTGTTTTTACTTTTGTTTTTCTCCCTTTCTTTACTGAGATAGCTCAGTCAGAAATAGATTTAGTGACAGTTCCACACTTATAAGGCTTGAGAGTCATGAGGAAGAGAACATTGATGTTCACAGATTCAAGTAAGAGTATATGACAGGGAAAGGTACAGCAATGCAGAAAACTTGAATTCTATGACCCCACAGTAAGGAATATAGAGTTGTACAAATGCGCACACACACACACACACACACACACACACACACACAGAGGTACACACACCTCAAATGGCATCAGAACTGAGAACAAATATGCTTCACTGTTTCATTTTGAAGGCTGTCATATTTTCAGTAGACCAGAACAAAGGAAAACACATGAGGAGCAGAAAGTGCACTGAGGGTTTTATTACTTTTGTTTGAAGTCATCCATGCTGAAGTTGATTTTAATTTAAATGTGGGGTGAGTTTACTTTGGGGACCATGGCACACATGTAAGCTAGGACACTCAGTAATTATCTTTCCTCATGTAAAAATCTATGAGCCTATGCACTTGGAGAAAGGCTATTTGTTAATTGTAATCTGAAATAAATTAACCAGCCAATTCAAGGGTACACAGACTTAATGACAAGAACAAAAATGAGCTGCTATTTTCTTTGCCTACTTCTCCTAATAGATGGAATGGAGAATTGACTTTTCTGTGCTGAAATCTAGAAAGGTCAGCCTAAATTTCTTTTCCTTTTTTCTTAGTCCTCCAACCTTTGTTTAAGTTTTTATTTTGAGACAGAGTCTTACTAAATAGCTAAGTTGCCTAGGATGGGCTCAAAATTTATGGTCTTCCTATCTCAGCCTCTCAAAGTACTAGGATTATAGGTATGCAACACATTACCTAGCTTAAGTTGTTATTTTCTAGTAGTCTTTCCCATGTAAGTACAATTTACTTCTCTGCTTTGTGCTTTGTCCTTGCACAAAAATAGTTATTTAAAAAAATTAATTCTGGACTAGCTTTGTCATGACCTGTTATATTAATTTATTGCCCCCTCCAAAAATTCATGTCTAAAACCTAATTTTTTCCCTTTTTCTTTTTCTTTCTTTCTTTCTTTTTTTTTTTTCTTTTGTACCAGGAATCGAACTCATGACCTCATGCTTGCCAGGCAGGCTCTGTGCAGCTGAGCTATATCCCTGGCCCTTAAAGCCTAATTTCTAAGATAATGGTGTTATGAGATAGATCCTTTGAGAGGTGATTGCATGGTGGTTGTGGAGTCCTCAGGAATGGTATTAGTTTCCTTACAAATTTGTAAAACTCCTTACAAATCCCTTTATATAGACCCCAGAGAGCTAGCTTGTCACTTCCTCCATAAGCAAACACAGGGGGAAGCAGTCGGTATCTTGGAAGAGGGTCCTCATCAGACTCTGACTCCATGGGGGCCTTGATCTTGGACTTCCCAGCTTCCAGAACTGCCAGAAATAAATTTCTGTTGTTTGTAACATGTTTCATTTAATGCATTTTGTTGTAGCATCCCAAATGGAATGGTCTAAGATAAATCCTTCCCCCTCCGACCTACTCTAGGTTATGCTGGCTGATATACTCTCCTTTTGAGGGAAGCCTATTAGAGAGAGGTCTTGCTTTTATAAAATTGCTTCATACAACTGAAAGATTGCAAGTAAAGAAAATATTGGGAGGTTGCATCTCTGTATCCCTTATGAACCCTGCTCACAAACTCCCTGCAGTGGGGTCTTCACAGCTGCAAGAGGTACCTGGGAGAAAGTGGCTATGTGGGCCCTGTAGGACATCCCTTGCTAACACCTAGGTCAACCCTCATGCACCCCTACAGGAGTGGGGTTGGGCAGCCTCCCAAGGTCTCCAGGAAACCCCAAAGGTGCTTTCATTTTCCATCCATTTATTTACCAAAAGGGGAAGGCTAAACATGTCCTCACTTGTGTTGAGAGGATGGAAACATATCTGTATTAAATGAGAACAATAAAATAGTGTCACTGTCTTTGTGCCTCAGGAGGTGTGAACTGAAAAGAAATGGCAGAAACCAGCAGCAACCAATGTAGACCAGGAGGAGAACCAAAAAACTAACTCCTTCCTGTGAGCCAGCTGCAATCATGGACTGAGCCACCCCTTTCCTGTGAGCCAGCCTGCATGGGCACCGGGAGACAAGAAGTGCCAAACCCCAACCCCCTCCCATAAGCAACTGGCTGATTCAGAGAAATAAAAGCTGATAGCTACTGAAGTTAAAAAAAAAAACAAAAAAACAACTTAATGCGTGTATTGTTTGACTGACTTTGCAGGCCTAAAGCCAATAGTCTGACCATCTATTTAGAGGATAACAATATGCAATACAGCAACTATGGGGAATTCACTTCTGAAGGTGGTAGCCATTGTTAATTTCCTATTATCTTGTTTTAAAGTCCTGTATCACTTTTGTTGTTTTGTTTTGATTGGTTTTCTCTGTTCTGTTTTGTTTGACTTTATTATGTCTGATGGAATAGACAGCTATTTTAATAATAACAAGAGTCATTATGGTAGCATTGTTGATTTCCTATTATCTTGTTTTGAAGTCCTGTACCAATTTCACTGTTTTGTTTTGATTGGCTTTATTCTGTTTTATTTTGTTGGGCTTTATTTTTAAAATAAAAAAGAAATGAGAAACTACCCATCATCAGCCCACTCACAAATAGGTATGTGTGGGCTGTAAATGATTCCATGAATTCTGTATCAAAGGGATACATGGTTATAATTTCTACCATCAGGGTCCATAGGATTAAATTCTTAGATTTAGAACACAGATTTATACATTTCAGAGTATTTCTAATCACTAGAGGAGCCTCGAGTGTAGGCTTTTCTTAATAATGAGATCCTCACATCATTTAAATCTCTTTAAATCATCCAACTTTATAGCACTGCTGCTGTGGAGAATCCTTACTACAGGCCTGCATGGAGGTATATACTATTGGTCACATAATAAGGCAATCCCGGTCCTTTTGGTAATTAATTTCCTGGGAACAGATCCAAGATTGAAGTCCATTGCCACAGATCAAGTTCTAACAAGCGATTGCTATATTTTGTAATGAGAGATACATAGCTGACGTTGGAGACTAAAATTTTTTCCCCAAAATGCTGACACAATTTGACACATGCTTCAGACTGCTGATTCATGGGCTCTATGCACATTTCCATGTGGACAGTTCTTGGACCTCTAGCTCATTCTAGACTTAGTAATGGTGTTTCAAAGTTGCTTTAAAAATCTGCAAATTCTATATTTTTATATATCAAAGCTATCCAGATACAGCTTGTCTCAAGACACATGGAAGAAAACAATCAATAAGGTCGTAGATGGTGAGCTGGGAATCGCTCTTCTGCTCCAGCTACCCAGATAGTTGAAACATTCCGTTGCAAAATGACAGCTTCCCTTACCCTTTATTTGCCTGAAATTGTTTGACAGTTCCCACTACAGACTTCATGATTCTTTGCTGCCGTATAGGTTTAACCTTTACAGGACAGAGCTGGGTGCATGTTCACCTCCTTTGTCTCAGACATTCCATTCAATTGGAGACAGATGACTTTTGGCTTTTGTGAAAAGGTAGTCTTTGGAGTGGCTCGCTGAATACCAAACCATTTCAGAAGTCTGCCAAACACCTAGATCAGCCAGCCTTACCCTATTCAGTCGAAGGAACTTTGACAAGTTGCTATACAGAAAAGCAGTCTTTTGGAGGTAAACTGCTTGTGAGCTCTGCACATCAAGTCCCACTGAGGGCAAAACACCAGCTGCCTGAATACCCTCTTGGGTTGTGTCTCCAGGAGTAGAAAGGACTCTTCAGTTTCAGCAAAGAGAGCTTTGCCCTAGCTAATCCAAATGCCTCTCGGTTGGCCGATCGAAATATCCTCTGACCCAGTAAGCCTGCACAACTTTTCCCAGCTAACCTCTGCCCAGGGAGAGGTCAATAAAAAAACCAGATGCAAATAAATTAGCATTCATCACTGCTGACCTAGTATAAATATTTATAAGGGAAAGATGTAGGGATTTTTGAGTGATACCGTGATCTGGACCCCACATAAACAGTTAAAAACAGCCATACTTGAGATATTGCACTTTGCATTTTTTTTTCCATTTCACATCACTATAATCACCTAATAAATATTTAAATGGACCCATTTGCTGTAACTATAAAAGAACCGTGTAAACTTGTTGTCATCTAGACACATTAGCCGTGGTGGAGTCAATGATTTTCAACAGTCACTTAATATCACAGCCACTAGCTACCTTAAAACTGCCAGCGACAGCCTGCCAGGAAGCTACTGTAACAGCCCGCTCACTGCCTCCCCAAGCAAGACACGAGCTTCATTATGAATGCGAGCATTGCTTCTCTAATTAGGCCTGGGAGAAGTTTAACAACCATCCTACAGTCTTGCTGCTGACAAATATAAAAATAAAGCCTTGTTCGAATTAGCAATGTGAAGTAAGAAGGTCTAGAAGCACCAACTGTCTGAGAGGCCCTGAAACAGTTCTAATCTATAGTGAGGTTATTTTGGTTCATAAACTGCTAGTATGTTACCTGCAGGAGGTCTCCCCTGTAAAATGAATTATAGTAAGCTATATGTGATAATTAACCATGCATTAGCAAATATCTGGAAACAGGGAGGCTCTGTTTTCTCTGTATTTTGACTAATAAAAGCATGAATTTGTTCAACAAATGATCATTTAGGTTGTGGAATTCTAACCGTATTGGAAGCACACAGTGAGCAGTACAACACTGCTGGTCTAAGGGTTTCCTTACCCAAACAGGCTGCTTAATAGGCTGCCTGCATACTATGATGCTATTCACAGACCTAAAAACCACAGTGGTGAGAAGACAAATACAATATACATTTAAAATAATATGAACCTTGTGCTCTTATTTACTTTAAAATCACCCTATATGTGACAATTAAAAAAAAAAAACCACGGGTAAATTTCTATTTCAGAAAGCAACCTTATATTTCATTTAAATAATTTAGAAACAGCTCCCACCACTTTTCAACAATTAAAAAAAATACATAATTTTTTTTAAAAAGACTGCTTTTCTAAGAATTTTCTTTAAGAGGTTTTAAACCTGATTTGAAAATGAAAACTAAATCACAGCCTTGAAAAGACAACACTATTTTCTGAATTATTTAACTCATGAGCTGAAAGGGTATAAAGTAAGTATCATATATTGGGATCAGTGAGTTTGTAAGAAGTGTTTCGGTTGCTGAAGTCAGAGTAAGGACAGGGGCTGGGCACTGCGCTGAGGAAACAGAATCCTGGGAGATGCACGAGCAGGGTGTCATCTCTAATCATCAGGGCCTTTATGAAGACAGCAGTCCAGGTGTTTCCAAAGGTATATGGGGCCACATAGCACAGGTTTTGTGAGCAGCCCGCTAGCAGAAGGAGGCGGCAATAATGCCCTCAATTTATACACCATCCCCTCGTCCTGAAGGACACTGATTGCTTCTTTTCCCCCCTTCGCCTCCTAACCTCACAGCTAACATGCATATTTATATGCAGCATATATAAACACATGCACACATACTTACACAGATCTAAAAATAACCCAGACAGACCACGAAGGCAGCTTCAGTTTTTATCCCAAATAGGTGAGCAATAGTTCTGCTTTAAATAGCCAGTCCAAATCCATCAATAAGTTGAGGTTATTTCTTCTAAGCAGTTTCAAGAGTTTATATGTTTATGTCTAAATGCATTCCATGGGATAGTCATAGCTGTTAGCTAAAAAAGGGCTGTGGTCAGATACATATGAGAATCCCTTGATTTTACTACAGGACTTTTCAGAGCCTTTACTACCACCTTGGGAAATACTGCCCCAGTGTAAACACTACCAGTTCTGATTGGAAGGATTATCTAGTTTTTTCAGAGTTTCACCGGTGGCAGAGAGATCTTGAAGACGAAGGAACAGTAAGTGATTACAAGACAGAACTGCCTATACTCAATGGAAGATCATCTGGTCTAAGTGAGGTGAGGGGCTTTCTCAGTTTGGTTAATGGGTGACCCTTCTTGATTATCAAGCCATTCACCCACCTCAGGGTCTGCAGGAAAATCACAAGGTAAACATGTTTTGTCATTTCCCTGAAGAATCCCTCTTTCCCACTCCTTGCCACATCATACCACCGTTACTTTTCATCTCTGAGCACCTACCAGGAGGGGACAGGTGACCATTAGCTGCCAGGAGAGAGGCAAAAACACACCCTCATTCCACAAGGCCTTTCTATTTCTTTTCAAGCAAAAATTCCCTTTTGTAAAAGCTTCTCAATCTATTGGGTGGTTAGCACGTTGACTCTGATCTAGGAAAACAGAAATATTCAAGTTGAATAAAGGTCCTGGAGGGGGAAGAAGGGGAGAGTGCTTTTGCTGAAATGAAATCCAGTCTTGGCTCTGTGCTTTCGTGTATCGCAGGACAGTGGTTTTGGTGCAGTAACCCTGAGATCCTCACTGCAAGGAAACATAGGATGCTTCAGTCCTCAGCAAACATCCTGACAGGTGATGGTATAAGAATTACCTCCATATTTTAGTCCCTGGTTCTTCCCCTCTCCATCTTTCCACTGGCACACTTTGCTGGAAAACTAAGAATTCTCATTTGCATCCTTGAGTACGATTGGAATTGTATCAAAGGGTGACTCGAAGTTTTTAGTGGTGGCTTCAAATCATAGTAAAGTGATCATGGGGGTCGGAGCTAAGTGGAAACCCCCCCCCCCACACACTTCCAATGAATTGGTCCTGAATTGTATTATCTTGTTTGCTAGAAAGGTTTGGAATCAATTCAACAGGCTTGGGTTCAAATCCTACCTCTGCCACATACTACAGCAGTGCATGTAGCCACCCTGAGCCTCTATTTCTTTATGCACAAAATTATAGTAATAGGAAAACGTACACAAAGTGCTAGAGCACAGTAAGAGTCGAGTTTCCTCTCATCCTTGCCTCATGCTATCCAATACAGTTATTCCACATTTAAACCCTTGCAGTACGAGACAATGTGAATCATGTGTCTGTGTCCCTTTTAAGAGGTAGAAAATCTTCAGCACATATGCTCAAATATTACTCTTTTTGAGCTTTTATGATACAGGTGCCAAAGTATTGTGAAAAGCAATCATTTTTGTATTTATCCCTCTTAATCTCAAGAACCACCCTATAATTCGGAGATTGTAATTTTACATAAAAAATTTTTTTTAATCCCTGGTAACAAGAGCGGTTTCTTTCACCCCATTCTACTTCAATCAGAACCAATGTTAAAGCTGGTGTCAAATGGTCTTAGTTATTGGGTTCCGGAGCAAGTGCTAAGAGTGCCCCCTTTCGGTCCTTGAAGGCTTTACAGCTCATCGAGGAGAACGAGGTGTAAAGCCTCCTTTAGGATCCTTAGGAGCAAATTCAGGGTTATTTGTGTCTCATACTGTTGTGTCCCCTGGTCGGTCTGTATGTGGCTTTTACATTCCTTAATAAAGTAATAGACATGAAAGAATTCTGTGGCTGATGCCAGCAGCCACAGAGAACACCAAGTCTAAAGTCAGCTAAAGGTAAACATATGGAGCCATCCAAGGAATGCGGCAATAAAAATTGGAACATATGACAGAGCCTCCCCTCCCCCCTTTCTGTTTCTGGGATAATTGAGTCGGGGGGTGGAGTATCTCTCTGCAGACAGCATGGCTTCGTTGTGATCTGCTGTCATCTACCAGGGCGAGCCAGTCAAAGAATCTTTCAAGAAATAGCGTCCCCGCCCCCAACTACTCAACTACCAAAAATCTTTCAAATCAAATCCAAAGACAATTATTTATTTTCCAGACTTAATTTAATAGCAAAAACACCCCTGGAGGACTGAATGTGGTATTTGACTTTTATTTGGGCCACTCTGGGCATCACCAGCAGCTTGATTCTCCAAAGTGTGACTTTGCAGAGAGCTCGTGGGCCCTCAGAGCGGTCCAGGGGCACTGGCTGGCATCCTTACTCCCCATGCAGCAGCAGCCCTGAGCCAGGCCAGAGACAGCACATAAATAATGCTCCTCAGTGCAAATGTGACTCTGTATTTCTTCTCTGTGGCTCAGACTCTTCATTCTCGTGGAGGGAAAACATGACCCCGGTCTGTCCCCAGACCACCTTCCCAGCCTTGTCTGACACCACCAAGGCCCCACCACCAGCCTGACATGTGAGGTCAATTGGTGCTTGCCCTCTCGTCCTGCCTGGCTCGTGCCATGACCTATGTCTGGACATCCCTATCTCTACCTATAGCACTAAGTTTAGAAACACATGCTATGGTTTCAAATCCTGCCTTCATTACTGACCACCTGCATGTTCCAGAGAAAGCAAGCTGGCTCTCTGTGGCTTTCTTGTGCCTGTTTGTTTGTCAACTGGAAACTTTTTCAGGACCACTTACTCTATGAGACTATAGTGAGGATGAAGTGAGCATGTGGCTTAGGCAGAATTTGGGCATGTAGAATGCAGTCAGCAACTTTTAGCTATCATCGTAATTATCGGTAATCCCACCATGGAAATTCTACTCCCTCTCCTACAGACAGATCTACCTCATTTCCTCCATGAGACTTCTAGAGGGTCTCCTTTTCCCTCCACAGCCTTCTTTTCATTCAGTTGTCCTGCCATCTCCTTGGTCTCTGTTCCCTTACTATACCATGTATTAGGCTTGAAATAATTCGATTCAGTTAGTAATGATGTGTTCCATTCATAGCAAAGCATATGGCTAGAGACACAAAGAGGAACCAGATAGATGAACTCCCTCTGGGAAGTTAAAGATACAAGAGAAGCCAGGAGACTAAGGGAAAGTGTACTGCTCAGGTTGAAAGTATGCATTTTGAGATATATACAAAGGAGATGCATTGAGTGGCAGGTGAGAAAGAAAGGCGAGGTCAAAGTGAGTCACATGGATCAGGAAAGGCTTCCTGGTAAACATTATATGTGCACTGAATACTTCAGGCTTTGAGAATTTCAGGACGAAGAAAAAGGAAAAAAGAGTAAAGAAGAGAAATGACTCTCTCAGACAAGTGACTAGTCATTTGCATCTGTCTGCTCAGCTAGAATGTTAATCCCAAAAAACCAGAGGTCATTTTAGAAACTATGTCTCTTTGCCATTATGTGTCTTAGGATGTTCCACTGAGGACAGGAAAGGGCAATCAAGAACAGTGGGTAAAAACTGGGGAGATTGAAAACATGGGAAGGAAAGGCTTGGTCCTCTGAGGGTAGACTGTTAGGGGCAAACCACTCATCCCACGGAAAAGCCACATACTCTAGAACAGTCCAGCTGGTATTGTAATCCACTGATCCAATCCAAGAGTCAAGTGGAGTTCATTCACATAATGGCTATTCCACCAAAAGTAAAGGGAGCCTCTGGTTGTGACAATAGAGAATGGGCTCAGCCCTGGGTCAGGACTCCAGGGTCTGGGGTCCTGGACAAGAAGGTATAGAGTAGATTTGAAGTCTGACTTCAATTCCAGCAAATACCAGTCCCAGAGACCTAGGCACATAGCAGGCTGAGTGAACCAGTTCCTTGAGGGCCAGGTTACTTGGACGACTGTTGTATCCAACAGGAGCAGCCATAGTTGTAGGCTGACATGCTGAGTCTCATGGAAACTGCAGCTAGAATGCGCACTCGTGCTGCTGCAAGGGCTTATCATAGAGGTGGCATGGAATTTTGCAGGCATCAGACCTTGACCGAGCTCATTAACACTGTGACTGAGAAAATCACTCAGCACCCTCAGGTTCAGTGCTTTTGTCTGACAAAGGTGGAAACTAATATACACTATGTTAGCATCAAAAGAGACAATTATATAAAGGGTCTGAAGCATAGTTCTCAGACCACTAATACATCTGTGGACTTATTGAGAATGCAGAGTTGCAGGCCTCACCCCAGATTTACTGAATCAGAATCTGACTGTTAACTAGATTCTCTCCAGATCATTCATATGGATCTTCAGGTTTGTTAAACACAGAATTGGAGTAGTGTCTGATCAAAGTATGCACACAGACTTAGAGCATGTGCTACTTCTTTCAGATTGTGGACCTGGTCTCCTGATCAGCAGGTGTGGCCAATGGTCAGTCTAGGCTCAGCAGAAAAGATGTTTTCAGGGGATCTTCCTGAGGCTGAGTTTCAATGGGACTTACTCTGCCAGGAAAGTTTTTTTAGACAGCTTTTTAGAAGTGTTCAGTGACTTGCATAGTAGTCTACACATATGTGTGTGTGCATTTGCACACATATGCTCACTCACACATATAATCTACACTGGGCTTTCAGGAAAAACCAAGCTTGATTTGGTAATCAGTAAGCAGCAAGATCTCTCCCCTTCTCCTACCTTCTTGACTCATTACTTCAATTTCCAACCTAGCATACCTTGTGATTTCACACTTTTAAATTTGTGTTTCACTCTGTGGATTGGTAGCTGTTGAATATGGTTTTCTTGATTCTCACTGGACAGAGGCCCATGTTGTTAGCTAGAGTGAAAAAATCTTCTGGGTGCTTTTGAGAGGGCTTGGAGAGGCTCTATGAAAATGAGCAAAACAGAGACCATGAGTACGCTCCCTTATTTCTGCTCTAGCCACCAGGCAGTTCCAGGATAACACCACCTCCATCCTGCCAGTCATCCTCATTGATTAAAATTCTATTTTGTATTGTATCAGCCCAATCTCTCTGAAATGCTCAGGGCAGGAGCTGTGCTGCACTCCCAGAGTTTATGATAGAAGATATGAATGGCCACTTGAATCCACAGTGTGGGAGGAAAGAGTTAAAAGCATGAACTACATAATGCAGTTAGTGGATTTCATGCTGCAAAATGCCTTGAGCTGCGTATTTAATCATGTGTTGTGTCATCTTGAGCATGTTAATTATCCCACCCAAGTCTCAGTTTCCCTACAAGTGGGGGAAATTATGGAACAGGACTTAATGATATTTTCCAAGTAAAATGCTTAGTATAATTCCTGGCACATAATAAGTACTCAATAAATGTTTGCTATTAATATTAGGCTCACCTTATACAAAGAGGTTACTCTCTGCCCTCTTTTCCCATTTAATAAGCAAACAGACAGCTCAGACTTGGAATAGAGTTCTGGTGAGCTCCACCCAAATGGAAGCCAAGTGGTGCCTCATAATCCCTGAAAAAACAACAGGTAACCTCCAAACTACACACCCCAAGAAGCCAAGACCAATGCTTTAGTGCCCATTAGTCCCCATCTGGCTTTCTATAGGAAATGGACCACTTTTTTCAGCGACTATGATTTATGGATTATTAGACTATTTGATTTTCTTTCTCTTTCTTTCTGATGACCAGAGGACCTTGTTAGCACCTCCATTAACATCTGGTTAGGAAAGGAAGAAGTAGTGGGAAGTTCCAATAGTCTCAAGCAGGAGAAAAGAGTCGAAGATAAATTAAATTTCTAAATTTTGTTATTTATTTATTTATTTTGCTGGAGTCCTGAACTTGAGATGTGGACAGGCATGAACTAAAGTGATCTATTCACAACCACATGTTTACTAAAACACTTTTGTATGCAACTATGGTTCTTGTCAAGGTAAGGGGTAGCAGAACCAAATTACACGTGGGGGCAATGATGAATATACAGAATGCCAAATTCATGATACAGAAATAAAGCAGCAACAACAAGTTATAGCATAGTCACAATTCTTCCCTGGCTTTCAGTTTCTTCTTCTATAAAATGAAGAAATTAGATGTGATAGAATTACAGACTTCCAAGGCTGAAAGGGACTATAATGCTCTTCCATACCAACATTATTTTCTATTATCTCCATCGCCTAAAAACTATCATTTAAACTATATTTTACTAGAAATCCATATTCCTATAGCTTTGCTATGTTGATATGATTGCTGAAAGCTTTGTAAATCTCAGAATGCCAGTACTAAGAATGGCCAATTTCTAGTGGTAGATTCTTTCTTTGTCAATTTGCAGAAAGGTGTTTATTAGGTGGCCAGGCCTGATCTTCAGTTACCAAATATTGGTAAGGCTGTGTTAGTTGGTAAAGTTTCTTTGTCCCAGTGGCAGACAACCACCATCCAGTCTACCTCCCGCAGCCCTTGGTACTGCCCTGAAATTCCAGTACCTTCCAAGAAAGCTCTCAAAAGGGGTCACAATGCAGGAGCCAATGCTTAATTTTTTGTACAGCAGAGGGTCTGCTGCCATTGTCCTTTCTGAGGGACAATGATCTTTGCTCATTACTGTGTAGATTGCTAATATGTTTTCATAAACCTCTAAATAACCTTTCACTTTCTGAGTCATAGTAGAATAAGTCGGAGTATCTTCCTTCAAGTATTCAAAGACAACTGTCCAACACTTGATATTCTCACTCTGATTTACTGGTTTACTGATCACTTCTCCCACCCCTGTATCTTCCCCTTTCTCTGTCTCTCTTTCCCTTTCCTTCTCTCCACTCCTCTGAACGTGTTCCATTTGTTGGAGTCTGAATTGCATAGTGGAATAGAACCAACATCCCTTATGATGATACTTTTACTTCTAGCAATACAGCCAAAGATAATGATTTCAATTGTATCATCTCTAGGAGGCTCATCAGATATACCATTCAGAGAAATGAAAGACAGGCAAACACAGGCGTTACTTGAGTTGCGTCCACGCATGACAAAGCTACCTGAGCACACTCAGCTCATGGGAGAGGAGATCATTAACAGCTCAGGCGTTGCTTCTCTGGAGAATGTTCAACTAGAGAGAACTTTGAGGGAGAGCTGAGGAAGAAGATGATTATAAGTGAGTGGAACTATATGAGCAAAGAAGGGGAAAAGAAGCAACTTTGGGGAGTAAGGAATAGAACATACCATTTTGTATGAGAAAGACAGCATGGGAAGATTAAAAAGGCAAAGGGGCAAGGCTGGGCTATGTGGGTACTATTTTCCTAATGATGTGGAGTCATGACTTTTTTATTAGCTGGGTAGTGTTATGATCAGTTCTGAGAAGATTAACAACTAAGTGCTACAAGACAGAAAATAGAGGGCTTGGGTATGAGTTAAAATGTCAGGAAAAAAATAGATGAATTCAGAAGGCATTAAAAAGTTGGAATAGGGATGACTAAATGGATGTTGAGAGCATGTGTTGGGGGCAGGGACTGTAGGAATCAACATGCTGGTGTCATTCTGAGTGTATGGGAAAGGAAGAAAAAAAATGGTAAAATGACAAGAGATACCATTCGGGAAACTGAGTTTGCAATGACAAGTCAATTCACAAATCTTCTAAATTCAAGGTTATCTGCAACTATCACTTGAGATATCAATAAGACAGATGAAGTTGTGAAATATGTAGTATATTCTAGGAGGTTCTCTATCAGAGTAAGTTGCTCATTGTGTTAGTTGGCTTTCTTATTTTTCTTTTCAGGTTTTCATTCTGGTCCAAGTTTGTTTGACAGGTCTATAGTAACCAGGTGGTAAAAAAGGTTGGAAAGTCCTGTGGGTTGGATTCAACTAGGAAAGACATGTCCCTAGATTGCCAAAAGACCACAAGAATCCTAAAAGGAATTAAGGTCAACAGCAGGGATAAAATTGTGTTTGTCAAGCCTGGTGGATGACAAGAAAATGAGCATGGGAGAAGAGTGGTAAGTTTGGATTAAGAAAGGGAGGGATAAAGGGTAGAAATAGATCAATCTAAACAGTGTAAGTCCAAGGCTGTGAATGGAGGGCTGAGGGAAACTCTCCCTTATGGAATGCTAATGATGATAGTTGGTGATTAAAAATATGGCAAAGCAATATGATTTGAAAAAAGGCAAAATTATGTTGAAGGAATAAAGACCTGTTGATGATGGACAAATGAAGTATCACCTGAGAATTACTCTTAGGGACCAGAAACCCTAGGTAGCTATTTGAAAATTAGATTAATGGATACCACATCCTGCCAGCAGTGAAAACATAAGAAAGAGTTGACTAACACAAATCACACAGCCATGTGGTGCGAAATTCTGCCATGTATTGGGAGCTGGCTATGTACTCTGCCAGGTGCGATGAGAATGGTTCTCAAATGTTATTACTCATTGCTGCAGGAATCCTGAAAGACAGGATGAGGAAACCAAAGTTTAAAGCAGTTTAATAACTTGATCTGTACATGACAGATCCAAGGCATAGCTAATGCTTTTCTACTACTCCATATTTAATCAAACTTTCAACATTTACTCAGTCTATACACCAAGAATATGAAGTTATAAAGGTATGGCTGAATTCTGAGCATGTTATTATTATTATCATACTTTGCTGAATTCTTCCCAATAGAACCTAAGTTCATTTTAGCTTTTTCTATCAAAGACAGAGCAAACTATATCCTATCCCTGCTGATTAGTGCTTATGCTTATCATTTTCTATCAAGCACATTAAACTAGATGTGACTTTTTCTGCCACTGTCCCATCCTTTTCTCCTGGCCTGGTGTACTCTCCCATACACTCTACCCCAGCTGTCCACTGCCAAATCCTTCAGTCCAAAGCACCTGCACCCTTACTGACCTCTGAGTGGCATTTAGACCTGTTGACAGCTCCCTTCCAGGAAATGTGCTTTTTCTCTTGGCTTCAGAAACATTGCAAACTCTTGGTTTCCCTCTTACTTGGCTGCTCTTTCTTGCCTCATTTTACTTCATCATTTCAGTAAATGTCAAAGTTCCCCAAGATCAAGTCCTAGAAGGTCTTCTCTCACTATTGTTTTTCTTTCTTTTTTTAACTTTTCTCCTAGGAAATTGTGCCTATGATTTCAATTACTATCTGAGTCTCAAATGTACAGATTGAATCCCATCTCTGTTCTAAGCTCCAGATCTATATATCCAACTGTTTGTTTATCTGGGTTATAGATCCCCAAGGATCAATACATGCAAAATTGAAATCACCTCATAACTATTATTTCTACCTCCCTGAACTTCCATCTTACTTATATCAGAAAAATAGGCTAATTGTTCTCTAGTCAGAAAAGCTTGAAAACTTTTTGTGATGACTTTCCATGTCAAGTTGTAAGTTCATTGAGAACACACAGCAAATCTCTTGCTTATAGCAGCGAACTCAGTATGCCCCTGGATATGTCAGGCAGAGACTGACTAGTCAGTCAATATTTGTGAACTAAATAAACAGATGCATAAATGATGTAATTGATCCATTTCTTATCATTTCTACTGTTGCTCCCCAAGTAAAAGCTACTATTATTTCTGAGCAGGTTTACCTGCCTCAGAGGGTTGCTGGGAAGATTAAAAGCAGGTAAAACACTCAAACAGAGCCTAGAGCATTGTACGTCCTAAAAAAACTGCTAGTAATCATCACCACAAGCAGCAGTAGTTGTCTTTCAAATACTGGTAAGAAACATAATCAAATGCATTGTCACAGATTATAAAGCATAAATATATCTGTTTAATTTTAGGGTAGAGATTTTTCTATGCAAATCAGGTATTACAAAAACATATTCAAAAATTGAAAGACCATGTGGAACAATTGAAATGCTTATACATTGCTGGTGGGAATGTAAAATAGTGTGGCTGTCTTTGAAAGCAGTTTGGGAAATAGTTCCTCAAAGGATTAAATTAGATTTACCATTGGATCCAACACATCCTCTCCCAGGGATGTATTCAGGAGAAATGAAAATACACGTCTATAAAAACTTGTATGTGGTCATCTCTGTAGCACAATGCATAGTAAGAGATCTGCATAGTAGCGCCAAAGTAGATCCTGAGTTTGGCTCTGTGGCTTGGGCAGCTTTGTGATCTCAGAAAAAGTCACTTCTTGCTGGGTCTTGGCTTTTCTTCTGCACAGTGAAGTTTTTGTACTACATGGACTCTAACATCTTTTGCTCTACAGATGTTAGTTTGCAATTAGGAAATAATCATTTTTCTATGGTTAACTGGACTTTACGAAGGACCCATGAGCTTCCCACCTGTAACTCCCCATTTGACCTGCTTTTATTCTATAGGTTCACTATGGTTCCAACTATTCCCTATGCAGAGACTTTCTCTCTCTCCCTGTGGATATGTGGCTACCTCTTTGATTTATGATAATAACAGTGTAATACTATTGTCATTACTATTATTCTGCCTAACATTTATAGAGGCCTACACTTATATTTCAGGCATTGTGTTTGTTGAAGATTAGAAGTGCACTGTCTCATTACAACAGTCCTATCAAGAAAGCAATGCTAGCAGTCCTATTTTACAGGTGAAAATATTGAGATGCACAGTGGTCATATGACTTTCCCACAATTCCACAGTACATGTCTGGACATGTGGTCAGAAGTGGTAGAGCCTGGATCCATGGGCTTTTGCCCTTCCTTCCTTCCTTTCTTTCTATCTTTTTCTTTCTTGACAGAGTCTCACAATATCCAGTGGCAAGCTGCCCTCAAATTCATGATCTATCTGTTTCAGCTTCCCAGATTCTGGGATTGCGAGTGTGTGTCACCACATCGGGCTCCATGGGCTTCTTTTCTACACAAAGTGTGACAAGCTTAACAGAGCCCTTTCTATGTTTTCATCTTGCTGTCTTTTAACACAATAAGCAATGCCTCAGAAAAAGAGCTGATCTGGGGCTTATTTACATAGTGTGTGCAGGTCTGAGTTTAAATTACCTCCTTTTATTTTATTGTATAGGTTCAGTATGGTTCTAAATTACTATAATGAAAAACTGAAGATTCATTATGTAAAATGCCTAATGATCAGACTGGGTCCACTTCATTCTGAAACAGGGAAATGCAACTCCTATCAGGGAAGGAACACAACTTTCTATCTACTAGGTTGACAAAAGTGAAACAGTGGGTCGTATTCACTGAAGGTGAAGGCACCACCACATACATTGTCACAACAGCGTAAACCAACAGGCTCTTCCTAAGGATAATGCAATCATTTTTTAACACTGTCAAAGTTTAAGTTGCACGTATGGTTTAGCTCAGTTAATTCCTCCTTGGGAAAGCAGCATTTAGATTTACAGACGAGAATGTTGAGATGCAGGCGGGTTATAAAATTGGCCCATAGTCCCTGCAGAAGTACTACATACTATAGAAATATTACAGAAACGCACATGTTATATATGCACCCCATGTACATGTGTGTGCATGTGTATGTATCTGAAACATTTGTAACAGTGAAGAAATGGACACCTTCCAAACCCTAGCAATAAGAGACAAGTGAAACAAACTATGGTAATCTATAGAATGGAAGACTATGCAGCAAATTAAAGGAATTAAATGCATCTGTATCTTTTGGCATGGAAAAGTCTCTAGGATATTTTCTTATGTGGAAAAACATTATATTGTCTCTGTGTGTATTCCTGTACTTTTAAAAAACATAATATGTTGTGGACAGACATCTACCATTCCCGGTCATTTCTGGAAAGGGAAGGCACTAGATTAGACTTAGGTGAATGGGTTAAAAAGAGAATTTCACTTTTTACATATATTTATTCTATCTGGATATTTCATAATCAACTATTTGTTTAATAATTAACAAAGAAAAATGAAAGAGAGAGAGAGAGAGGGAGAGAGAGAGAGAACACCAGTGGCTACAGGGAATTGATGTTAGTGGCAACCAGACTAGATCTTCACATTAGTGACTCAGAAGCAGTAAATCAGATTAAAGTAGCAACCACAACTAAACCTCTGTCTTCCCCATGCTGGAGGGAGGCCATCTTTTAGTAAGCAATTCCCTCCGGAATGATTGTACCATGTGTTTTAGCGTGGAAACAAGCTCTAGCATTATATAATGCATAACTCCCTTTGATAGGCTAAAAATGACCTCTTGATTTAATAAAAGAGATTTCTGAATAATTTATACATCACTGTAGCCATTTTTTGTGGATAAAACTTTGTATGAATGAATTTACTCTTTGGGGCAAAGACGACTTCATCTGTAATTAGCTGCTTGAGTTTTGTCATAAATTTAAATAAAAAATATATAGCCCAGCCACATTCCCTTGATACACACCAGAGATTTCTCCCTCTGAATACCATCTTTATCTCTGGCTCAGGAGCTTTGCTGCTCAAGTAGCAGCCATTCTGTCCATAATGATTTCAAGTGCTCTTTTGATTTAATGGAATGTACTCAGTGAGTTACGCCCCTAGAGATTTTCTATCTTTTTTTTTAAAGATGTACTTCATAATGATGTTAGCTATACTTAATAACTTCAGTATTAATTATCAGACTCTTTTTCTTTTGCCCAACACTGTGGATTTTCATTTACACCTATTAAAAAAAAACAGCTACAGGAAGAGTCAATTAAATTAGAATTATAAAACCTGTCACTAAAAATGACATCTTTGTTTTGTTTGCTTCTCTGTTTTATTTTTACTCCAGCATGTGTTTGTATCAAGGGCTTTGTTCTTAGTAATCCAGGTTTTCTATAACCAATCTTTTCTGCCAATTATTATTTTGTCTGGAATGTTTGCTTGTATTGCTTTTAGGTATATCGTGCATGGCCTTGGTGAAAAACAATAAATATGATCATATTTCAAGGAGAGAAAAAGACTCCCAGACTCACCAGCAGAGGCAGAGCGGCTGTGAGCAGCTACTCGGG
>RJWT010003709.1:0-35560 GCA_004365215.1 Cuniculus paca | reverse complement strand
GCTCTCCGGCTGTTTGAGGATGCAGAGCAGAGCCCCGCAAGGTACCCTGCAAGGTTATGAGTCTCCAAGACTAGGTGAAATTCACAGTGCATGCCTTCAGCTCCAATCAGGCCTACCACTGCAGCTGCTCTGCTGCTTGGGGGTGACTGGGCAAAGCCCAGGAAGGATCCCAGGGATGCTCCAAATGTCCCGGATGGTTGGCAGAATTGGTGGAGGTCCCTACCAGGCTTCTTGCAAGGTCCCAAGCTGCACAGCTAGGTGAAATTCGTTGTGCACACCTTGGTTTCATACCAGGCCCAGAGCTATGGCTTCTCTGCTGCTCTGGTGAGGCTGGGTGGAGCCCACATTTTAAATTTTTAAATTATAAGAAAATATAAATGGTATAAAAATTACTAATATTTGTTGCATACTCACTGTGCTTTAGGCATTACAGTGACTATTTCTATGCACATTATTTTTGTATTCATTTAAACTCCCTGTGGAGTTTTATTGCCCTCATTTTATAGGCAAAGAAACTGAAGACCAGAGCAATTGTTTACCCATGATCAGAAAACCAGCAAATAGACAAGTTATGATCCAGACTCAGTTTATCGTGACATGAGAAAGCTCTGCTAAGTGCTGTAATTACAAGTTTGCTGAATATTTCTCAGGGTCTGTTGTCAGTACCAGTCATGACTTTGTTCCTTCAACAAACAATTAATCAAGCAGCCATGACTCACTAAATCAAGTGCCTTAAATTCTCTTCTGTAGTCCATTTAACTCTCATGACAACTAAGAGAAATACTTTTTAATTACCCCCATTTTATAGACTAAAAGTTTAGCTGGGAGAAGTTTTGATTACTACTTTCTAACTAGCAAATTCCATGAACCTTTATTAACCAGGCTGGTTTACTTTTTAACCCCAGAACTGTTTTATTTCGCAGTTTATCATTATATAAAAGATTCTCATTATTTCATGCTGATTTCCATGCTTGGATTAAGTATGAAGAAGAAAGGCAGAGAAAGTAACTCCTCTTGATTCCCACAGGAGTATGTCTGGACAACATTTAATGATTTTTCTCAAGTTCCTCACTGGTAACTTGTTTTCATCTTTCTTACATAGTTTGAGAAAGCAAAGTCCTTTTGCAATACCTCTTCACATTATGGAGATCTGTTCCCTTACTAGGTGGTTGGTGGTCTAACAAGATCTGGGCTTTTTCCAGTTTAAAAATTGTAGGAAAAGGTAGGTGAATAAATTCCAATGGGATATTTGAGCAAAGGGTCTTTGTCTACTTGATATCCAAAGAAGAGAGGGACTCAGCACACAAATTAGTAAATTCTGACTATCATTTCAGCAGAATAATAGAGGTTCAATGGAAAGAAAGAGGTGGGTGACCAGACTGGTTTCCAGCATAGTCCCAGGAGCCCAGAGATAAACAGGAATCATTAAAAGGCAGTTTGCTTTGGGCATTCACAGACAAAATTTCTGAGGGAGGTACAAAGAACTGTGGGTCTCCTTTCTTCCCAGAAAGTCCTTCACATGAAGGAGCAGTATGATGGCTGTACCATACAGTCTGGACTTTCTGTCTGTCTGTCTTCTGGGAGGCACTCATCAATTTTGTGTGTTATAAATGCAAGCTGGCATCTCTGACTGAAGAGAAGGAGAGCAGGTGAAAGGTGAAAAGGATTTGAGGAATACTTCTCAGTACTCTCACAAAACAAGAAAACTAGGAAGTTTCTAAAGAGCTAGCAGAAATGAAACAGGTATCAAGGTTTATAGCTATAAAGGAGCAGCACATAAGTAGAAAGCAAGAGCATGTATAATACTATCCTCATAGATGGTAATTCTGGGAAGACTAAATAGAAACTATCAGAACCCCAAGGAAAATAAAAAATAAGGTAACTCACTAGCTGTGACATGTGCAAGTGTATTCTCTATATATTGAAGAATGAAGGTCAAAGGCAGAATCACTGTCATGTCAGACTGTAAGCCCTTTGAGGGCAGGGATTATGGCACACAACTTCCTATCTTCAGAAGCATGCTCAACACCCAAAACATTGGAGTCTGTTGAATAAAGTAATACAACTACACAAATAAATAAACAAAATTTTCAAATGCTTGCAGATATCTTTGAAGTATGCACAGAAATATTTCCTGTAGGAATAACAGTCTGAAATGAATAACAGAGGTAGGAAATTGTGCAAATTTGTGCTTACATATAAGGGAGATTAGTTCCAAGACCCCTATAGATACCAAAATATGTTGATGCTGAAGACCTTTATGTAAAATAACCCAGTATTTGCCTAAAACTCATAAATATTCTCTCATATGCTTTAAATTTTCCCTCAGTTACTTATAATACTTATCACAATGTAAATAATATGCAAATAATTATAATACAGTATTGTTTAGGGAGCCATGACAAGGAAGAGATCCATGCATGCTCACTATAGATGCAATCTTTTTCTAATATTTCTGATTCATGATTGATTGATTGCACAGATGCTTAATTTATAGATGCAGAGGGCTAACTCTAACAGTTTTGCTATAGGAAAATAAGGAAAGCCATAAATAATAATTTTTTTATAACAAGGATGGAAGTGGAAGTCATTATGTTAAGTGAAACAAAACCAGGCTCAGAAAGACAGCTATTGCATGATCTCACTCATCCTTGGAATATGAAAATGTTAGTATCATAAATGATGACAATAAAATGGTGATTACTAGAGGATGGAAAGACTAGAGGGGAGACAAAGATGGGGTAAATTCAATCCATGTACAGTAAATGACAGGTAGGAATAAAAAGTTTAGTATGTTACTTCACAGTGGGATGACTATTGATAAGAATAATGTGCTCTTTCAAAAAGCTAAAAGAAAGGTCTTAAATGCTTTCACCATAAAGAAATGATGTTTGAAGAGATAGTTATGTTTACCCTGATTCAAACATTATACAATGTATACACATATGGAAATAACACGATACCCCATAAATAAGTGCAATTTTATGTCTGTGTGCATCACTAAATACATTTAAATATAAAAATAGTAATTTTTAGTTGAACTACATAAATCTATTTATGTTCATCTATATACAGAGAACCCCAGTATAGTTCCCATAGTCTAGGACTATAAATAAGCATAGTATGGTAAACGGGATTGGGTGGATTCAGACTATCTTGGCATTGGGCAGTGGCAAACTATGCCAGATATGCACTAGGTTTCCTGAATCTCTACTCATCAGACTGAGAGGAACACGGATTTACGTTTTTGATTTCTTGAAATAAGCTGGTTCTACAGTGAACCGTACTGAGCAGGAACTATAATAAGTGTGGTGGGTGGCAGCTTCTGGGTCTCTGTTGGGTGGTGAGAAGAAACTCATTAGGAAAAAAGGCATGGGGTGTGTTGGAGAAAACTTACAAGATTTATCAGTCTTTCTAGGTGTCAACCACTTTTTGGGAAAATTAGAAGAGAGGCTATTCTCGTAAGAAACAGACAGTGTATTTCTAATAGATGATTTACGCATCTTTTTAAAATAGCAAACACTTTTGAAGGCGTTCGAAGTGTCTTTCAAAGGGTTTTTGAAGGGTTCTGTTGTTAGATAAGTGCACTCAAGCTAACATTAAATAGTTTTTGAAATGCTTCAAATCCTCTAAAGTCTATCCATGAGCTTATATAGATTCCATAGGAATAAGGTTAAGAAACCTTGCTCTAGTGATTTGTATATCTTGAGTTAAAGCGAAGCAACTTGGAAGAGGAGAAATTGACATTTTTTCTGTATGTTCTTAAATTTAAGGTTAAAACTTCATAAGGATGAGAACTTTAGGATGTCCGAATTACAGAATTTAACTTTTAAATTCAGAGAAAATGTTTAAAAGTGTTTTTTTTTTTTTTTGTAACATTGAGACAAATGTTGTCTGGAACATTATCTGATAGCTTTGAAACTTGTATAAACTAAATAACTAAAATATATTGCCTCTATAAAGGTTTAAGTTAAAAACTCTGTTAGATCAAAAGTCAGATTCAAGTAATTTCAAAATAAATTGGGCAGAATAAACTAAAGATCTCAGAAATATTGTATTTAGGAGTGACAGTCTGAAATGAGTAACAAAGACAAGAAATTGTAGAAACATTGAGTTAAGAGCAATATAAAGGAAACAAGAAGGTAATTAACTTAAATTAAAATGCATGGATCTGACAGAGAGACAGAGATGGAGACAAACACCTGCTTGCCTTAAAATCTGCAGACAGTTAATTTCCTATGTACAAACTAATGAATGGAAACAAAAGGAAAGCTATCAGTGGCAACAAAATCAGCACAGAAGGCCTAAACCAAGGCAGAAAAACTAACATGTCTTTGCATCCTTGGCAACTTTCAGACATCCTTGAAAGGTGTACTTTAACCCTGTTCATACTAATGGGAAATATATGTGACTCTGGAGAAAAGGAATAACCCAATTATAGCAGCTGCACAATGAAATACCTTGCATCATACTGGAAGTGCTCCCAGGAGCCAGATCTGTGGCCAAAAGGCATCAGACCTCCAAGAAGCTCACTGAAGTCCTCTGACTCTTAAGACAAATCAGGTACCCATGAGAAACACAGGGATGTTGTTCTTACACATTGTAAATTTCTGATATATGACTAGAGCCCAAGAAGTTTTTCATTACTTTTAATATAATTTCTAAGGGTTTCAAACAAAGCAGTCATTTTAAACCATGAGCAAAGAACAAACAATCTTCTTAAGCCTCTGTAATATACCTAAAGCAAAAAATAAGGACAAAATTAAACTACCCTCATGAGTAATTTCAAACCAACAATAAATTCTGTAGTTCTTCACCATCATTAAATTCTGTGTAGCTTAGTGCTCTAGTTTTAGTAACATTGGTATCTGTCCTAGGGTCCTAGGTGCAAAACTTATGAGTTACTCAAAGCAGTGAAGAATTAAAGCCATCATTGTAACAGTAGAAGCCATACATATAATGTCAAGCCCACTGGAGATACTCCTTGCTTGGCAGTGACCTACTTATCTCTACTCTCTAGTATTTAAAATATAAAAATTATATTACTATTTTTGGGGAGTTTCTTATCCCAAACAGATGCTTTGCTTCAATTTAAAATGTAAGCATCTCTTAAAGAAGAAATACTTCCTATTTTGTCAATCATTTGCAAGTTGTTGTTTGTATATTAAATCCTTTCCTGAAATTCTGTCTTCACAGAGGTGACTCCTTAAGGGCTGTGTCAGGAGAAAGGAGGCCTTTATAATGAAGGTATGTAGAAACTGTACAGAAATGTGCATGTCATGATCATGGCATAAGTCACCATGGAGTTCTCAAAAAACATACATAAAACTGAGATGCTCAAAATTATATTGGCAACATGAAAGATACTAAAACTATTAAGGAAATTAAAATTTAAAGCTCAAAAAGGAATTTTCAGTCCAACGTGGCATGATTAGAAAATTCCACCAAAGGTTTAAAGAATAATTGATTCCAATTTTATGCAATTATCACCAGAAATAGAAGGGGATCGAACACTTCATTTTATGAGGTTACCATTAGGCTGCTACTAAAATAAGAGAAAAACAGTAAAAATGAAAAGAAGAAAGGAAAAAGAAAAGAAGCTACAGACTGACGTTTCTCATGAATTTGGATGAACAGCTCTCAATTAAATATTAGCAAATCAAATTCAGCAATGTCAAAATCAGGATTTAGTTCAGGAATACAAGGGTGATCCAACTTTGAAAAATCGATGCAATTCACCGTATTGATAAGTTAAAGGAAAAAATAAATAATCATACCAGTTGATGCAGAAAAGCATTTGATAAAATGAAACACTTACTTATGACAAAACAAAACAAAACAAAACAAAACAAACAATTCTCAGCAAACTAAGAATAGAGGAGATCTTCCTTAAGTGGAAGGAAAACTCTTGGACACAACACTAGCAATCAATACAGTACTTAATAGTGAATATGAATAGTTTCCACTTACTGGAAGTTTAAAACTACCTGTGAGGGTAGTTTAATTGTGTCCATTTTGTAGGTATATCACAAACATCTACCAGTGAATAGACTGAATGTTTCTGCCCAAAGAATAGGAAGAAGGCAGGCATGTCTGCTTTCACCACTCATGTTCAACAAAATGCTGGGCTGTGCAGATATCACAGTAAGGTGGGGTGCAGAGGGAGCATCCATGGTGACAGGAAGAAGCAAAACTATGGTCATTTGCAGATGATTTGATTGTCCTTGTAGAAAGTCTCAAGCAATATGCAAAACACCCATGGGACTAATACTTAGGGTTAGGACACATAAATGTAAAATATAAATAAGTGTCATTCCTATAAATTAATAATCTACAAATATGAATCCAACAAAACATACACAAAATTTGAATTTCAAAATTTCCAAAATGCTGATGAAAGAAATTAAAGATCTGAAGCAATGAAAACTCATACAATGTTATGAACTGGAAGATTTAACATAGTAAAGATGTCTGTTTTCTCAAAACTGATCTGTTTATTGAATGAAATTTCTGTCGAATATTAAATGGTTCTTTGTTGACATGTTCTAAAATTTATATTTAAATTTGGAGATAGAATATCTTAATTTTGAAATGGAAATATAAAGTAATAAATATAATCCTATATTCTTCTGGAAATAGAATAGCCTAATTTTGAAATAGAAGTAAAAAATAGTAAATATAATTCTATCTGATGAAGGTGCTTATTGTGTAGCTGCAGTAACCAAGACCTCTTAGATTGATCAATAGATCGGAGCAGAGAATTCAGAAATACATCCAAAAATGGTCAAATGCTTTTGGCCAGAGGCCTTAATCAGCTTCATGTGGAAGGGGATGTCTTTCAACAAATGGTGCTGGAAAATCATATATCCACAGGCAGAAAACAAACAAAAAACTTTGAATTAAACTTCACACATTATATGAAAATGAAAATAGAGCACCTACTAAATGTTGAACATAACTCTGAAACTTTCTGAAAAAATACATATAAGAGAAATTTTTTATGACTAATGTTAGCATTTAAGAGACCAAAAGAATGATCCACAACATCAACTGATGGAGTGAACTTCATTAAAACCGAAATTTTTGCTTTAGAAAGGACTCTATAAGTTAGATGAAAAGACAATCTACAAACTAGGTAAAGTATTTGCACACCACATACATGACAGGGAATTTTTGTGTTCAGAATTTGCAAAGACCTGTCAAAACAACAGGAAAAACAATTTAGTTAGAAGCTGGGTAGAAGGCATACAGAAATATTTCACTAATAAGAATTTAACTCCAGTAACCATTAAGAGAAATGCAAGTGAAAACCACAATGAGATATCATTACTTATATCAAACTGACCAAGATAAAAAAAATGGCAAAAACATTAAATACTGGTGAGGATGCAGAAAAAAGTTGTTCACACATTTTGGTCAGATTATAAAGTGATACAGGCACTGTGAAAAAAATTTCCAGGTTTTACAAAGAAAAATAGGTGCTTTACATGTTTACCACATCTAGCAATAGAATTCCTGGGTATTTATCACAGAGAAAATGGAATGCATGCTCAAGTTGAACATCTTCATAAATGTTCATAGCCACTGTATTTGTAATACCTCCAATTTGGAAACAACCTCAATCTCTTTCATAAGGTGAACAAGTAAGCAAACTGGTTCATCTGTACCATAGAATACTACTCAGCAATAAAAACGTATGAACTGGAGAAAAGCACACTTTGGCAGGATCTTAAGTACTTTACATAGAGTGAAAACAATCTAATTTCAAAAGTTTTCACACTGTGTGATATAACATTCTTGAAAAGATAAAAGTGCAGAATTGGATAACAGATTAGTGAGTGCCAGGAGTTTGGAAGAAGGTTGGAGAGAAGGTGAGTGTGACCATAAAAGGGAAACATGGAGGATCTTTGTGATGGAACTGTTCTGAAATTTGATTGTAGTGTTGGTCACATGATAAAATTGCATAGAGCAAACTAGAAACACATTTGTATAAGTACATGTAAAACTGGTGAGATCTGAGACAGGTCAATGAATTTATAAAAGCAAGAAAAAATAAAAGACTGTGAATTTTAGGCAAAAACATTTCAATACATTATTTTTGTAAGGAAAAGCTATCTCCACATGGCAGAAGAGTTTTAATTCACAGGAACGTATTAGCACAAATGGTCTGGCCAGCTGAGTCACTCATACAAAACTTACATCTTTAACTATCACTGACTTTCCTACCTGAAACATCCTTTCTTGATTTTGATTCCTGTTCCAGAAATTTGAAATGCAGAGAAAGTTGGGATAGAGACAGAATAGTGGGTTAGTACAAGAAATAACCTCAGAAGAGTTAATGCAAAAGAAGTTGATCCTCAACCATGATGAATCAAATTTTACACCTCTATTCTGCATTTCTTCTTGTTCCTGCCTCCTCTCACCTCTTTAAAGCATTCATCCGGTCAACCATTCAATTAATTTCGATGTACAGTTGATAAAAATATAGATGCTAAGCACTCAGGGTAGAAACCGCAAAGCATATGAGCTGACTCAGCACTAATGCTGAGTCAACATCCTAGCAGAAGAGATGATAAGTAAATCATCTGGGAAAGGAATTATTTTAAGATCTCAGCACAGATAACATCCCTTCACGTACTGATTGAATTGCGTGAATGTCTTCATTATACCAAATTCCCTATGCTATATATATATATTTTTACGAATTTGTTTATTTGAAAGAAAACCACTTCAAACGAAAGAAACAATGCCCCATGTCCTACCTTAGGATATACACAGTCATGGAAAGACCCATGGTTCTCCACAGACTCCTGAACTTGTGCATGTCTCACAGGAGAAAGCCCTAGCAACTTCTGTTCCAGCTTACCATTCTTATAGTGAGTGAGCTTGGAAAAAACTCCTATCTTCTCCTGGAACCATAGTAGGTTTGTTTACTAGCCAGGATAATAAAGATAGTGTCTCCTTTTAGGATCAAGTTCAGAAGATTTGTTTGTTGTCTAATATGAAATTGTATCTTTCCAGGTAGGCACTTAGGCCACTGAGCTAGATCCCTGGTCCTTGTCTTTTTGAGCCAGGGTCTCACTATGTTGTTCAGGCTGGCTTTGCGCTCACTTTGTAGCCCAGGCTGGTCTTGAACTCACAACGATCCACCTGTCTCAATCTCCCTAGTGCTGGGATTACAGGCGTGAACCGCCACGCCCGGCTATTTCTCCTAAAATAAGCGTTTCTCTTATGTAACGCAACAGACTGCATGCAAAAATTGCAATCTGGCTCTTGTCACATCATATTAGAAAATTTGGGACTTATAGAATACTTTCAAAATAATGACTACAGCAATAATAATGACAATAATAATAGTGGGGATACTATTGGGTTACTAGTCTCCTGTTTTTGACCCAGGAGAGACTAACAGGTTAATTTGCTATCAGCAAATTATGACCTTACTTGTTTACTTTTGAATAGTTTAGAATTTTTCACAGTTCTTTATTCCACATTAACAGTAATTCCTAAATTTCACCTACATAACCAAGACCTACATGATTAATTACTCATCCTATTCTTCAAATGTGTTTGAGAATCCCTAGAAGATGTGTTACATGGGTCCATCGTACTCCTCTTATCTTCTCCACCTCCCCTGATTGAATTCTCTTGCTCTTGAGAACTGGGTTGATAAAACCTTATTATTGTGAATGTCTACCTTTCAACTGCTATTACCTCTGACAAATATACTGGCTTCAGTCCTACAAAATCCATAAAACTAAATGCAAAGGGGAATTGTACATACTTTACATTCTGAAGGTATACATGGCCTTCTTTCTGATCCTGCCACATTACATCATCTGAGCGGCAGAGCAAATCTGCTGTGATGTGATTTCTAGATTTCTCCTTCATCCCTCCTCTAGAATTTCTCTTTGTATAGAATTCAGATGATCAATACAGCATCAAAGGACAGACTAATTCAATTTCTGCTTCAATAAATTTGCCTATTCTGGCTATTTCATGTAAACAAAGTCATAGAATATGTGTGTTGTGTCACTGGCTTCTTTTACTCAGTGTAATGTTTTCAGGATATATCCATGTTATGGCTTGTATCAGCATTCTATCCCTTTTAATACCTGCATAATTACTACATCTCATGCATATATAACATTTTATATTTTTATCAGTTTACAGACAACTGGGTTATTTTTCACTTTGGATAATTTAAAAAATGATTCTATAAATATTCATGTCCAAGTATTTGTATAGCTGTATGTTTTCAATTTCCTTGAGTATATGTGCAAAAGATTAAATTTGTTAAGTCACATGATAACTCAGATTTAATATTTTAAGAAATTTAAAATCTGATTATAAATTGGCTGCAGCATTTTAAATTCTTACTTGCAATATATAAGGATTTCAGTTTCTTCATAGCCTTATCAACACTTGTTATTGTCTTTTTTATTATACCCATCCTACTGGATGTAATGTGGTAACTCATTTAGATTTTAGTTTTCATTCTCCCAAATGACAACCATCATTAGTGATGTTTAGTTGCCACTTATATATACTCTTTTGAGAAATGCCTGTTGATGCTGTGTTCATTTTTAAAATTTGGTTATTTGTCATTTCACTATTGAGTTGTAAGAGCTCTTTATGTATTCTGTACACAAGTCCATTATCAGATATATGACTTGCAGATATACAGAATTACAAGCACTAACAAACATCATCTTCATGTTTTGAAGATGTGTAAATTGAAAACTAGAGACATTAAAAGATTTATTCTAGGGCTAAAAGTTGAGTTTAGGCAGAAACAGAAATTGCTCCCCCCTTTGTCACACATATGTGTGTGTGTGTGTGATGTGTGTGTGTGTATGTGTGTGATGTGCATGTATGTGTGTGTGTGTGTGTGTGTATAGTGGTAGAGTATTTGCTTAGCATGTATGAAAGGCCCTGGTTTCCATCCCAGTACAACACACAAAGTTTATCTTCCAATTTATTATTTTTTACTTCAGCACAGCAATATGCTAAATTGCCTTAGGAAATAACTTAAGTGTCTTAACTCCACTAACATCACATTAAGAATCACCAAAGAATTCTTCTGTAATTTCATTTAACCTTTCCAACCAAGGAAGTCTTTTCCATCAAAGAACTATCTGACAGATTACTGTCTGAGACCTTTTTTAATAGATTTCTGCTCAGCAAGAGATCCATCATTAGAAGGAAAACATGTATGAAATACTTCATTACTAGTGAAGCTTGTATTCAGTGTAGAAGACCATATTAGGAGTGTTAAAAATCACGGAAGCTGTGCTGGTTTTATTTGTGAGCATTAGGAAGCATTGTGTCATTAAACATATGTGACAGCATAGCATGAAAAATATAAAAATTAAAGTGGGACATCTCAAGAGAGATTTCTTCCTGGAAAGGTCACCTATAAGGGAAAAAAAAGGTGGGGAGAGATTTCTTACTCCCAAGATCACCAAAACAATGTTTTTAACTTGCTTGATGTTCATATGTGAAGTTTTATGGTGCTCACCACTAAAGGTAACAAATGCCGTTAGAAAGCAATAAACAGAAGTGAATCAGTAACAATGATACAGGTAATAATAACACAGAAAATTGAATTTTTTGCCTTTTTACAAGTACATATTTTACTTTGTTATTAGAGAAAGATGGTAAAATGACTTGTTTAAAGTGTGCTTCATTGACTATATATATAGCAGAGGTCTTTAAAATATAATTTTTCTAGAAAATGATCTATTATTCCTATATAATTTTCAATGATATCTTTGGTAAATGCTTCTCATTGTATATTTCTCACTGTCATTTTCATGTATCTACTTTTAAGAATAGAGCATAAAAAAATACAGCATAACAAAATCTATATTTTTCTTTATAAGGTCTTTGATTTTACAGACTATGATTGTAAATGACCTGACACAACTGAAAATATAGTAAGGAACATATTTTCATTTTGATACAAAGGGAGCATATTTCCAGGTGAAATATTGTGATAATAAATTGATAGGAAGAGTTTTTAAGCACATGCCAGGTTCTGTCCACACTGATAGATATCTTTTACAACACAGAGAAGGCCACAAGAATGTGTTTCTCTGTCTTCAGTTTATCACATTTGAACCCGAAGGATTCTCCGGGATGACCCTGGTAGCCTCAGCCATGTTTGAATTCTAGGCTTTCTTTTACAAGGTCTTATGATCTAAGATTAATTTTCATCCAAATGACTCAATGTTCTGGTCTTTCTCTTTTTACTTCTTTCATATTCATTGCCTTTTTCTGGCTCTAACTTGTCCTCAAAGATGAAAGAATTATTGCTGTTCTAAAGGATGCCAACAAATTTTTCTGTTATTCCTGTCTTGGAGGCATCATTTTTGGGAATGGAGATATACTTTCAGGGTCATTTTGGTCCCAGACTTTGTATGGAGAAAGAGACTGAAATGATTAACATGAGTTTATCTAGAGGTAACACAGAAGTTTTTTCCGTGGTAACAATGGGGGTCAAATTTTTGCAGAGAATACGGTATGTGAATGCTGCCAAATTTTCCCTGGTGGACCCAAGAGCTAGAGAGAAACCAAAAGGGAAACAATGAGCATGTAGTCATGATAGGGTCTCTGAAATATGCCAGTAAGCTAGAGCCATAAAGGGATAACCAACAAATTGTGTCTCACTTTTGGTAAGTATGGTCAAGTACTTTTTGGAGCAAAGATATGGATGGCTAAATTCAGAGTTTTGCTTTATTTAGTAATTACTTTATGCTACTGTCAAGTCTTTTCTGAAGCTTAATAAATACAAACACCTAAGATCCATGGAGCATAGGGAAAAACAGATCAGAGAAAGTGAGACAAGACAGGCAGCAGTGAGGAAACATCAGAAAGAAATGAAGGAAGATCCCTGGAGGCATCTGAAGAGTGACAGCTGACACCTCATGTGCAATGAACACTCCCTTAGCAATTGTCAAATTCTTCAAGCAGGCCAAGGAGCTTCTTTCTCGTTGAAAACAGTAGCAAGTTGTTTTACTTAGGGATATTAAAAGAAAACCAGGAGCCAGGAAAGTCTGAAGAATCTAAGATTACATTGGCAAATTCTAGGTTTTCAGTGCTAAACTGAAACCATTTATGTCCTCTGCGTCACTTTAACGAAGTCATATAATCACCTATTAGCTCTGTTTCTAGTTGTAATAGGAGAGAAAAAGGAGAGGAAGAAAAAAACGAAGAAGAAGGAGGAGGAGAAGGGGAGGAGTGGGGGAAGGGAAGAGGGTAGAAGAGGGGGTGGAGGGGAGGGGAGGAGGAAGAGGAAGAGCAGGAGGAGGACAAATCAAAGCTAAAGGTCCCTTTGTGACAATTATCCTATCTCTATTTTATAGACTGATCTTTCTTTTTTTCCTGGCCTGATCACTTCAGCCGAACTACTAAAGAGCGCCTCCTAGGGAGAGCAGTGACTCCCTAGCAGGTGATGATATGACCAAAACTTGTTTAGCTGAGGGAGCAGGGGCTTCTTGTAAGTTAAGTAGAATTCATAGTCAGCAATCTCAGAATTACATTAGAAGATAATTTCTTGCTGACTAAACAAATCACTGTACAATGTAAGTCAGACACTTTGGTGGAGATGAAAGCAGCTCTGGCTGCTCTAAATAGAAAAAGAGAACATGACCTTTTAACGCTGACCAAGACAATGGATGAGCAGCCCTCTGCAGCACTGGCAGCTCGCACAAGAGGAAGTTGCCATGGCTCTGCTGACTGATCATTTGCTGCATGCTATGAATCTCAAAAACCGACAGGGTACCCTTCAGTCGTTTCTGCACCCATCAAAGTAAACAGGTCAGATGAATTATTGATAGCCTTTGGATCAGTGAGATGTCACTGGAATGACAAATGATAAGCATACCACAACTGTCACAGTCCTCATTCCTAAAAAGCTCTTTACAAACTCCTCCGACTTGCCTTACTTATAGAAGCCTCTACCTCAAAGGTTATTTTTTCTCCTCCAATGACCTCACGTCTTTGAAACATCCATTAATTCTACCCTCTCTCGTAAGACCTGTTTGTAGGGTCGGCTATTCCATGAAGTCTTCTCCAAATAACTGAACACACGATAATTCTTTATGCACTCAGCACTGTCTTTTATTATTTGCACAATTACAAACTCCCTAGAAATCTATGAAGCTCCTGTTACAGCTTTTGAAACATACTAGTAACCTCCCTTGCCTCCTCCAATGTATAGATGAGAACCAAAGCTTTCATAAAATTGTTACTTGCTCTCTCACTTCACTTCCCTGTTGGCAGTTAGCCTAAACTATCCTGTGCATGCCTAGTAGTATGTATTCAGTCACGTGCTGTATCTTTTCCTTTTATGTAACTCTCATAGGGCCACACGTACTGTAGGTCAAGTATTTTAATAACTTATTTGCTTCATCTTCCACATCCGCCGTGCTGCTGAACTGCAGAGAAATGTTGTACTGAACAGTTCTGTGGCTCATTATCATACAGAGGCCCTGTTCTTAGTCTGATGGCTCCCACGAGATGGGGCAGCTACAGAGTAGTATGAATGTTGGCATTTACCTCTGGCCAGTGCCATCAGCAATAGTGCTCTATGTCAAACATAAACTGTTTCAAACATGTACTTCAATAACACGTATAGTTCATCAACTTTGTATCTTTGGGTTCTCATCCTGGGCCCTTTGAGTATAATTTCAGAAACCCTTATGTAAGGTTGACCTATGGGAATACTAGACTTGCTCTGTTGTGAGAAGGACCTATTTACGAATTTCTTTTTTGGGATTTCAGGCTATGTAAAAGTGTGTTCATTTATTCCTATTTAAGTACTAAGATTCATTAGCACAGATGGATGTCTGAAATCCTGCCTTGCCACATTTCTGCCAGTAACTTTATTGGTGAGTCCCTTACAATGGTTAGCAAAAATCACAGACAGTAGAGATGTCTGTTTAACAGAGGTATCTATCCTTCACCCTCAATTTAATCTATATATCTTAAGAATGTGATTTAGGGGAGAGAATTAATATGGATTTTAGGACATTATGGCATTATACTTCTTTAGGGACTAACAACATATTTGTTGCTACTTTTAAGAAACTAATTTTAGTTCTACAAACACATAGGGTTATTAAAGTAGACCAATAAATTGTATTTTGTGTACAATTGAGAACCTAGCTCATTCACAACAAAACAAAACAAAGCAAAAAACAAACCAAACCCACTCAGATATAGTAAAATATATTGGTCTTCCTATAAAAGTCTTAAATGATGAAATCTATGTAGATCCAGGTTTAATGAGGAATAAAAAAGTGATTTATTAGCTGCAGAACAATTAATAATGGAGTCTCATAACTTCCTGGTATAAATGTCAGGTTAGTAGGTTCTTTGACATGATTGTGCTTGTTTCAGACTCATTGACAAAACATATTCTTCCCCAGAAATGGTTCCTCCAGTGCGTAACCCTCTGTCCTCTGATAACACTACTTGTGTCTCCCAGCTATGGGTCCTTTTAAAGACTTGTTTGTTTTTATTAGTACGTGTTTGCAGTACACAATGTCCTTGGTAATGCTGTCCCTCTGCAGTGCACTTGCCAAAGTTCTGTTAACAGGATTTGATGCCTTGGTGTTTAGTGTAGCATTTTAAACCCACTCCCTGCTGCATTCTTTAGAATTTGGTCTTTAGAGACACATTTGTTGATATACAATTGAATAATGCCACCACACAATGCTGTTCTAGAGAATATAACCCGTAACATAATTTCCTAAATTCATATTTTTAGTTACTTGCTATAAAGACATAGAGATTCACTTTATTGCACTCTATTAACTACCCCCTACAATGCCTTTGGCACTTAAAAACCTGCTTAGCAAAAGAGAAATTGCATCGCATGCAAAAGCGCTAAGTATGCCGGGGAGTTACCAAATATAAAATTCAGTTTTTTCAAGTACACCTTTTAAAACAACCAAAATGTGGTGAAACACTCTTTGAAATGCAACATGGCATATGGCTTGAAAACTTTACTAGTATGATGGATGGGTCTTTTATTTATTCCTCTGTGAATGACTGCTGATCATAATCACTTTTGCAGCTCAGCTGTAACAAAAAGGGTTTATTTCTTTTGTCCTGGAATGTCAGGGTGAGCATATTCGTTCAGAGGATGAAGGGGACCAAATTAGAGCAAGCTACTGGGGTATAATAAATTCACAGCAATCACAAGCCAGTGTTCTTTAATTCTTAAGACACTATCAACATTAAATATTCTGATCCTCTCATAGTTAGCTCGCTTATCCTTTTGTCCTTATTGAATTAACTGCCTTTTCTTTTACATTGTCTCCTGAGGGGACCTCATTTTAAATCTTTTCAGTTTAATTCCGTTAATTGGCATATTGTCTGGTCTCATGTTCTCCTCCTGGGTCTTGAACTTATGTTCCCTTCAGTTCTTAAACTCCTTAGCTATATTCTGCGGCTTTGAATGACAACTTGCTCCATCTGTAGACAAAGCATGCACATTCTTATTTCACTTCCAGGCTAATGTTTAACAATGAACTCACAATCCTGGCAGTTTATCAGTCCATTAAGTAAAACCAAGTATAGAGTTCCTTGATTTGAAAGCCATCATACTGAAATACAGGGAAACTGATTCACTAATTTGAGCATAATTTAGCAGCTAATCATTCTAAATTATTGTAAGTGGATTAAAAGTAGATATATTGGTCTTTGCAGATCCTCCCAGCTCCTGTGGGTTTACATTCACATTATTATTCATTGGCAAGATGGCCTTGGAAATGTTATAAACAGATCTAATCCTCAATATTCTTCTCTCTAAAATGGGAATGATAATAAAAATTCATTCGAATCATAAAGTTGTAATGAAAATTCAATGTGGTATTCTTTGGAGAATGTGTAATATATTACCTGGCATGTGGCATATAGTCGATGCCAGCTTTCATTGTCACCTTTACTTTTAAAATAGTATTGCCTCTATTAGTAGGATATCTATACTTTTCCCACAAAGCACATCTAAACGGCCCCTTCTCCAGTGCTCACAGTCTACATGGACAGTGTCATGTTAGGATGTAGGCACTGTAAAATTTGTCACTTATTCTATGCTGTCATTGTAATCATCCTTCCTTGACTTAAAGAGAGAGATCATTTCATACCTCTCTACAATTCTAGGATCAACACAATGTTTTGTTCTCAGGGAAGAGGTGACATAACCACCTAGTGTCAGGAATGAGAGCTTGAGACATCAACATGAAAGAGATGACTGCCTAGTCCTCTTATACAAAGCATTGAGTGCTTTACTGATCACTTAACAAAACAGGATGCAAAGCTGCATTCCATCATTTAGTGTGGCTGATAATTAGGGTGGAGTGTCAACTGATTGACTTTGACATTCACAGAGGAGATTATTGGAACTCATTTCTAGATGTGTTTGGGTGGGTCAAGGAGGTGTGGCTTTGGGTCTAGGTATGGTCCCGTCCCTTTCCTCTCTGGCACGTTATCCTGCTTTGCTCCACCATGTCCTCCTGCCATGACACTTCTGCCTGGAGCCAGTTGATCATAGATTGAATCTTTCAAAAATTTGAACCAAATTCAACCTCTCTTCCTTTAAATTGTAGGTGTTGAATATTGCGTAAAGAAAAAGGAAAGCTACGTACTATACTTAAACTATAAAAATTGTCCTAAAAACCAGTGTCTTTAAGGAGTTTACGTTCTGAAGATATCAATATTCTTAAGAGCATGCCAACCTCACTCAGTTTCCTAGGGAATCTCAGGTGGTGATGTAAGACGAAAAAAATTGACCGAACTATTAAATTGTCCAAGTGTTCTCCTAATTTGAAAATTCAGAAGTGAGCTTTGTACAGTCTTTCAGTGGTTTTATTATCTTATTTCACCTCCATCTCTGCTCATTAACACATTGTATCAGCATACAGAAAATCACAGGCTATCCTACACTCAAGGTTCATATTCTTCACTTCAAAAATATTATTTTTCTGATACTATAAGTACAGCTTCTTGGAAGTAACTGGATTCAGGTCCTTGAAATAAGATTTGATAGCTTCTCACAACTTTGAATAGGTGCCAAAACAACTAACATATAAACATGTTCACTCTAGGAAGGAAAAGAATAGCAGCAAATTCATAGCATTATTTTACAAAGGCAACAAAGCTAATGAAATGAACTACTAGCATACAATCTTCAGGTAGACCACTGCACTTGATTTTTCCATGCTTAAGCTCAGGGAGCATCTTCCTGTTATGAGCAAGGGCCCCCATGTGAATAATAACTACAGACAAGAAAATCCACTCTTCATTAGAGAACAGTTTGAAGTGCAGGCATCATAAATGCCAGACCACGACATTTATCTCTGGACATGAAACAAACACACAGGAAAAAAACAGGAGTTTAAGGATTAAAAAAAAACTGAAAAATTATAAATATTAGGATTCTATTTAGCTTCATGTAACAGTCTCTTAAGTGAACAAAAATAATGTGTGTTTTTCACATGCAGTAAGATGACTAGAACTGGGAAGTAGGAAGTCTACCCATCAGGTTGCATGGTGCCTCTATAGTGCTATAAGGGACCAATCAGATTCCTGCCCTTTCTTTGTTCTTCTCCCCTTAATGAGCCACTATTATTGTGATGATGGCAAGATGCTACATCGTAAGTTGGCCCTACACCCATAGAGTAGAAGGGCAAAGACCCAGGGCAAACCTGCACTTGCTTTTCTCCTGTTCAGCTGTCCCCACTTTAGCATCTTCTGAACTTCTCTGCGTTCTTCTTTGATTTTGTTTTAATCTCCACATTTTAGGAAGTAAGTTAGCACAATCGCAGCATTCTGTGTTTGTTTATGTTTCTTTTGCTCATTGATGTATAGATAGACTGGATATACAGTTAATGCCTACTAAGTACTTTTGAACGAATCAAGAAAGGAATGAATTATAGTGATAAGTGACACGGTCATTAATTCAAATGAAACCAATTGCCAAAAGAGGTGATTTGAGAGCTGGAGTACCCTCAGTGATACACACTACCTCAAATCTAAATGATACTGGCTCTTTCCAGGAGGTGAATGTTGTCTGTCACTGGATGCTCAGGGGCTGCACTCAGGTAGCATATTAAATATACAAAAATCTGTGCTTCTAAAGACCCACTCAGAAAATTATTTTAAAGCATGAGATGTTTTAAGAGAATTCACGTAGAGTAGATGGTTCTAAGGGGGAGTTCTGATTACAAAAAGCTCAAAAAGCAATTGCACATTTGGTTAGAAAACTCTTCTGAAATTGACCTTGCAGAAAAGGACATATTTTAGATCATCTAATAAATAAATGCACCTGCGTTTAAGCTTTTTCTCTACCAAAATGTTAAATGGAAAGGTTTCAAAAACATAAATCCAGTGCCTGAGTGAATTGGCTGCAGTTTTATGATCCACAGTAAAAGCTGTCATCTGGTTTGTCAATTACACACAAACTAAAAGGTCTTTGAGGAGGTCTCCACACAAAGGATTTTAATGACTCACAAAAAGTCTGCATCAGAATATGTGTCAAGGAACAGCTAATTAATAAGAGCCTGGAAAGGAAAGATTGACGTTAATGTAAATTAATGACATTATGGAGTATGGCAACAATCTGTGATTGAGTATTTACATAATCAGTCATTACAGTTTCCCCTTTGTCTTGCAGGTCAATAATGTGCAGTTTTAAGACATGTTAATACATATTTACTCATTAATCTATAGTGCCTTCTAGGAGACGATCTGGAGCTCTGGTTGAATTAATTCATATTTAAATTATAATAGAAGATAATTGCTTCACAGATTAGCAGAAAAATTCATAAACTCAAAGATACAAACTAAATACAAGTCATTTATAAGTCTTCGCATTTCTGATTTGTGTAGTAAAGACAGTTTATAATCTATTAAAACATCATCATAAGTAGGCTGAAATGAGGTAGGGTCTGTCGTATCTGTATTTCCCTTAAATTGTCTGAAAAGATCCAAATGTGGAAGAGGCAGAGGGCAGAGGTTGGAGAGAGATAGATTTGTTACCTTTCATTTGGTCATAAAAGCACATCAGAGTCTCAAAGCAAAATGCCAACAGTGATGAGAACAAATTATTCCTGGTCCTAGGTAGCTCTATGACCCTTAAAAGTGAAAAATCACTAAGTGATAATTACATTTGACACTTTGAAAGAAGCAGTTTAATTTTTTGCTTCTAAATTACCATAATCTATCCCCAAAATGAATTCAAAATGAAGCTAGCTACTTTGAGGAAGCCAATCATATTGACCTATTAATTCATATAAATTCAATAGTCCCTAAACAATATACTCACCAGAGAGCCTTACCCCTACTTATTTCAAGAGTAAATTTCCTGTGTAATATATAATACATTTGTATAAACATCCACAGACAATTCTCATGGCAAAGCCTTTTTAGCCCATATGAGAAATAATGAGTAGGGTTATCAACCTATCCATATAAGGAAGTTAAGCTCTGCTTCTCACTTTTGGCGATGGGGCCAAACCTGCACTTTTAAGGTCCAAGGAAAATGGTGTAAACTTTTCTCTTAGAAGCTAAACAAAATGTTTCCAGGTTCCCAAATAACTACATCTTTTTGGATGAATGGCCTTTAATGCTGTGCTGAGGCTGCATAGACTAGTGTGGAATTCATCACAACAAGATTGAAATGCCTTTTAAACAGGCTGTGAGGCGATGCTGTCACAGCATTTCGTGGCACCAACACTTCATTTGGGGATCAGCTCTAATCCCTCATTTGCACGGACACTGACTTCTTTCCTCAAATGACATTAATAGTCATTACGAATCTACTTTTTACTTGCTAGCACTCTGCCAAGAAATAGTGCTATGGGAAAGCCTTCTGTGGAAATTACTTTGGACAGCCAGCCTATATATACAGTCAGCATCACTTCATGTCCCTGCCAGTCAGAATTTGGTAACTTAAAGGAGGGACACAGAACATACACACAAAATTAATATTTTTGCCTGAGTAAAGGAAAACCTAAGAAATTAAAATTAAAGACAGAGCATCTCCACTGTGATTGGAAATGATACCTGAAATATGAAAATTGTCTGAGAACTTCAAAATCCAAGACAGAGATTTTTTTGAAGGGGTGAAAAAATTGGAAAAGCATGACTCCCAGAAAAAGAAAAACATATGTGTGGTTAACCAAGAGCATTAGGTAATTTTAGTTAGTAAGTTCTATAAATTTAAGAAAATGACTGCATTCTGCACTAATTAGCCATTTTAAGTTGTAGTGAGATATGTTTAAGACAATAAGAAATGTATAGAAAAGGAAAAAAGTGGTAATTTTTTACTTAATCTCTACAGAAACATATTACATAGGTACTGTAGCATTCCACCTCCATTTTTTAAATAAAATAAAGACCATCTTTTGCTATCTAAGTATGTATTTCTTCCCCAGAAAGGCATGTTTTAAAATGGTGATGGTTTGGGAAACCTTGTGGAGGTTGATGAATAAAGATTTCTAACTTTCACAATTCTCCTCAGAAGGTGGGTTAGAAAGTATTAAGTCATGAGCAGGGTGTGGTGGCACAGTCCTGTAATCCCAGTACTTGGAAAGCTGAGATAAGAGGATGCTCACAAGTTTGAGACCAGCCTGGGCTACAAAGTGAGCTCAAGGCCAACCTAAATGGCATAGCAAGACCCTGTCTCAAAAAGACAAAATAAAAAAAGAAAAGAAAAAAGAAAGTATAAGTCATATCTTATTTTTCTTTGGCTAAGTCACATGTATTCTACATTACAAAATAATTAAGTAATCATTCAATGGTACTTTTTTCTCCTAAATACCTATACCTAGAAACCACAGGAAGCTTAAATGTAGTTTCACTACTTATTAATTAATGACATTTAGTTTGTGCTAAACTACTTTTGCAGAATGGAAAATATCTGTTGTGAAAATAACAAACTAGAAATGAAGAGTCCTAAAATCTAGTCTCAATTCTACCATTTCACATATATAGAAACTCTAAGCATATGGGTCCCTATGAATCTCTAAATTCTTCTTTTCTCCTTAAATCCTCTTTTCAAGATTGTATATGCAAAAAGTGCTTGGCATGAAATACCTATCTCCCACCAGTTCTACCCAATTCCACCATTAAGTATTGTAGGGCTGAGATTTGAACCCAGTTGTTCAGTGATGTCAAAACCTAAAATCTATGCTCCTGATTTTCTGGGGAAATCTCACCTCTAGTTTTACGAGGTAACAAATGAGGATTTAGTCTTCTGGTATATTGAAATTTTTAAAACAGACTTAGACAAATACGAATCTGAACAGTTTGAAGCTGGGAACATGACGAATGAATGATATAAAATGATCAAACATGAATTGTACAGTACTTGTTCATAATTTCTTGAATAATTGGATGGATCATTCACTATCTTGGTCCTTTCAGTACTCCTTGAGTGTTCCAATATCACAGTCCTCTGGGACCAGCCATGTCCAAGTTAACAGAATCCTAAATCGTCTAACATGACTTCAGAGTGAGAGGAATGTGTTTCACTTTAGAAGCACTAGAAATTTTGCATCTCAAGCTAAATGAATCTGTATATTAAATTTTAGTCAATATTTCTAAATTCATGTGAAATTATCCCTTTAAAGTCCTTAAAATATTCTAAATATTAGTAGAAGTCAGCATTAATTTCCTATTCCTATGCTAGCAAATTACTATAAACTTAAGTGCTTAAAACATCAGAAAGTTATTATCTTACAACTTTGACACCAACATGGACTTCACAGGGTTGAATCCAAACAGTTAGTAAGTTTGTACTCCTTCAGAAAGTTCCAGGGGCAAAAGTCTATTCCTCTTCCTTTTTCAGTGCCTAGGATTGTAGTCCTTGGCTCATGGTCCCTTCCTCCATTTTTAAAGTGAAGCATTTTCAAACCTTTCTCAGCTTCCTTTAATCTGTAGCTCTCAGTACCTCTAATCTCTAGCCTCATTATAAGAAAACGTGCTATTGCATTGGACCCATCCAACTGACATAGGATAGCCTCTCTATTTTAAGGTCCTTAATTCAATCATATCTGTGAATCTCTTTTGCTATGTAAGGTAACATTCACAAGGTTTGGGACCAGGGAATGCACATGATGGTACAGAGATGAGGGACATTATTTAACCTACCACCATTAGACAATTTTTGATTTCACATTGTGTTATAATGCATTGTTAAGCATATCTTAATCTGTTTCCTCCTGCTGTAATAGAATAGCATAAATGGAGTCATTAATACAAAACATAAGTTTCACATTTCTGGATGCTGGGAAGTCCAAGATCAAGTTGTGGTCATTTAGTGAGGGCCTTTTTCCTGCACAATTTTATGCCAGAAGACAGGAGGGCAAAAGGAGGGCAGAGAGAGTGCAACAGTAGCCCGTGCCTGCCCTTTTACAAAGAACCGTCATCTATTCCTGAGGTCAGGTTCTTCCTGACTTAAACATTTCCCTTTAGGTCTCTCCTTCCAAGATTGCTGCATTGGGACCCCACTTTCCAACATATGGACTTTGGGAAGCATATTCGAACCACAGCCAGGCACATTGTTGGTGTGGAAATATTTGTGAGCCTTTTAGAAGTGACTTATTTTTTAACCAAGCTAACAGTAAACAGTGATTATTATATAGTAAGTACTTTTTTGGAAAACTTAATAATAAACTGAAGCAACAGTAATGAATGAAGAGCCTCTTCCTTGGAATTGCACAACAATGGTTCTCCCAAAATATATCGTTATTTACCTCACTGATGAAATAAATGCGAGTCTTGCCTCAAATGGGAAAGAAAAATAGAAATAATAAAAAGATCTCAGCCACTTGTGATCCAGAGAATTTCGATTTACGTTTTTAAAGACTTCAGAAAACCTGGAAGTTGCAATAATATTTAATCCAGTGTCATTCAGATGTCTTTGCAAGGCAAACAAAGCTCTATCAATTGAACGACCAAACCACAGTTCAAATTAATCAGTAGGAACTTGATAAATTCCATTGATGTAGAAAATTAGTACTTTGCATGTTTCCCAGGTTTTGATTTCATTTGGGTGTCTGGTCATGAATTATAACCACTCTTCTTGGACTCGAGCTATTTCACTTGAAATCCATTATTTCTAGCAGAATTATGAGTCTTGTTAGGGAAATGCCAGCGATTTCCATTCTGAGCATCTGCACTGCAGTTCTATTATTAACATGGAGCTCATTTTAAAAAGGGAGAAGAATTAGATTTGTGTCTTTGGGGCGTTGGGGGAGGGGCGAGTGGTTGCGAGCCGCAGCGCCTGGGTGAAATGAGCTCGCAAGGCGGCTTGCAATTGACACAGCTGTCTTGTAAATATCTGTCTCTGCTGTATAGCTAAGGGATCCTGGGTTTAAAGACCTTGTAGCCATATGTAAACAATGCAGCGCCGATGACAGGTTTACAGCGCTGGAGAAAACATGTGCAGCTGTTTCATCCTCGCTCCTACGGTGAGATACAAATGTTCAGGAGGCAGAGCGCAGATGCTCCGAGCTGAGACTTCGAAGTTTACAAGGCTAGTTCTGCTTTTGTGATGAGCTTCGCACCACTGCCTTTGGGTCAGGCCACCGGATCCCTGCCTGTCCTCTCTGCTTCACTCTTTCCCTGTGCTCCACTTCAACTGGATGGTTTCTCCCCGCCGCAAGCGGCAGTTAGGCAAAGCCTCTCTTTCAGCAAGGTACACTAAGGCAGAGCGTGACCCGCACCTCTGCGTGCTGGGTGAATCAGAGGACTCACCAGATCAAAGAATGAGAGGCCACTGGCCCGCACTGATAGGTCATTTGCTCCCGTCCCTGTGTATCGCTTTCTTCTCTTCACTACATTCCTTCCAGTGTTTAGCCAGGTCCATTACAAAAGAATTAAACAGGGAACAAGGTAGGTTGGTAAAAGTGAAAATGTCTGTGGATGTAACTTGGAAAATAATTACTGGGCACATGTCAATTTAGAGGGACAAATTTGGCCTCCACGCAACTGTCCAATTAATCTGAAATGACTCTGCACATTGCCCAGTCCATAAATCCCTCATGTTGACCTTTGGATACTTATCTAGGGTCTTCAGGTAAACATAGTATTTACAACTGGAATTATTCAAAGCCCAACATTATTTTACGTTTTCTGGTTACATTATATAGTTATGGACACAAGTCCAATAACAACGCTGATTTATAAACAAGGTTTTGTTTTGTCTTCATTATTTGAGTCATTTTATTAAGAAGCAGTACACTCCATGTTAGATGTGTTTTCCCTATTATCAGGTTAATTCAATTTAAATCCATTCAGTAAATCTGAAATTATGAACAAGTTATTGAAACTGTCTAGCTTGCTATTCCTTTTTGTGTGCATGCATGTGTGTGTGTGTGTGTGTGAGCGTGCTTTGGCATGTCATTGTAAAATGGGGATAGTAGTGCTTATGTCTAAGGGTTGTCTTGAGCACTAGCTAGTCTTTAATTTTTGGCACATGAAATTAACCCATTAAATATGAACCACAATTATTATTCTCACTTTGAAGAGTACTGTTGTAAATTCGAAACTCTTATCAAAGGAAATGAAAAAGCTTGGCAATAATTCACACATGTATGGTTGCCCAGCTCCCAATACTCTTAAAGCCATCAACTTTTCTAGATCCAAGATACCTAGTATGTTAGTCAAGCAACCCCTTCGTACCTCCCATAAATCTGAAATTCTTATCCTATTCGTTCTCAAAAATACTCAGGTAGAGATCCAAATAAATGCAACTCAAATTAGAGAGGTACTTTTATGAGAATAGGCTAGAAAGCTCTAACTGACATGTGGAACATTTTGAATAGTGCAGTAGTATGGTTCCAAATGCCCAGTTACGCTCTGAGTTGAAAAATGTGTTTAGTAGATAGAGATAGGTAGTTAAGCACTGAGATTTTTTTTTTACCTTTGAGAAATCTATTCTCAAGTCCAACAATTGATACATGTGTCAATCTTTACTGAAACTTTGTAAGAATCTTCTTGTTTTGTTTTGCAAAAATGTCCCAGTCTTGCAGAAAGACAAATCCATTTACTCTTTAAAATAAATAGAGAAACATGCTTTCTGTGTTATTTAAAATACACATTGTTTTTTAGATCAGTTTTAGGTTTATGGCAGAATTGAGCAGAAAGCGGGTAGTTCTCACACATCTCTTGTGGGTACACACACATACAGAACCCCTCCCACAATTAATAACCCACAGCAGGGTGCTACATTTGTGATAACAGGTGAACTCATATTGCCACATAGGGATCATTCAAAGTCTGTATGGCTTTTGTCTTAGTGTTGTGCATTCTGTGGATTTTAACAAGTGGAGACACGTATCCAGCATCATATCATACAGCGTAGTCTCATTGCTTTAAAACCTCTCTGTGCTCCTGTGTTTAATCTCCCTTCCCTGTAACCTTCCCTGTAACCCTTGTCAACTACTGATTTTGTTTACTGTGTCCCTATTTTTGCCTTTGCTAGAACATCATATGGTTGAAATCATCCACTAGGTAACTTTTTCAGTAATATGCATCTCAATAATACATATCCAGTAAGTAACTTGTTCTCAGTAATACGCATCTAAATTTCTTGTATGTCTTTTCATGGCTTGATAGTTTATTCCTTTTTAGTGCTGAACAATATTCTATTGTTCTTATATGCTACAGTTTATCCCCTTACCTATTGAGGGACATCTTAAGTACTTTCAAGTTTTAGAAATTATTAACAAAGCTGCTATAAACATCCTCTTATATGCAGCTTTTTGTTGGTCATAAGTTTTTGATTCATTTGAACAAATATAATAATGCATGGCTGCTGAATCATATGGTTTCATAAGAAATTCCCAAATCGTCTTTCAAAGTGGCTGCACCATTTTGCATTCAGTAATGGATGGGAGTGCCCATTGTTCTACATCCTTGCCAGGAATTGCTGTTGTCAGGGTTTTGGATTTGGGCCATTGCTGATAGGTATGTAGTGATATCTCACCATTATTTTAACTTGAATTTCTCTTGTGACATTTTCCTGTTGAGCACCTTCTCACATCTTACTTCCATCTCTGTAACTTTTGTGCTGAGAAGTTTGTTTAGGTCTTTTACTAATTTTTAATTGAGTCGTTATTTTCTTATTGAGTAGTTTTAAGAGTTCTTTGTATATTTTGGATAACAACCTTTTATTAGATGTGTGCTTTGCAAATATGTTCTCCTAGACTGTGGCATATCATCTGGTTCTATTGATTATGTCTTCCACAGAACAGAAGTTTACATTTTAATGAGGGCTGGTTATCAATTCTTTCACAAATCTTTCCTTTCGTATTATCTCTAAAAAGTCAACACCAAGCTCAAGGTCATCTAGATTTTCTCCTATGTAATTTTCTTGAAGCTTAATAGTTTTGCATTTTGCATTTTAGATCTATGGTCTATTTTAATTAACTTTTCTGAATATTGTAAAGCATCTGTACAAATTCATTTTTCTGCATATGGATGCTCTACTCTTCCAGCACTGTTTTTTGAAAGATTTGTTTCTCCTTTATTGCCTTTTCACCTTTATTAAAGATCAGATGACTGTATTTGTGAGTTAATCTCTATATTCTCTATCTATGTTTATCTCTATCATTGATTCATTTGTCTGTGCTTCTGAAAATAACAAACCGTCTTGACATCTGTAGCTTTGTAGTAAATCTTGATGTCAGGTAGTCTGTAACTGTATAGTAAGTCTTAAAGTCAGGTTGTATCAATCATCTGCATTTGTTCATCAATATTATGTTGCAGAATCTTAGTTTTTGGCTTTCCATATAAATTTTAAAATACTCAAAGTAAATTTTAATATACTCAAAATAACTGGCTGGGATTTTGATTAGGATTGTGTTGAATCTATAGATTCTGAATATTCATATTAAGAGTCTTATGGTAAATGTGGACTACTTCTTTATGATTCTTTGACGTCTTGCAATAGTTTTAGGTTTTCATTATATAGATCACAAATGTATTTTGATAGATTTATACATAAATATTTCTTCTTTGGTGGATAATGTAAACACTATTGTTTCTTATTACAAATTTAATTTATTTTTTGCTAGCATATAGAATGATGATCAACTTTTATATATCAATCTTGTATCATCCAATCTTATAATCACTTACTGGTTATAAGAGTTATTTTTTTGTTGTTCTGACAGGGTTTTACAAAATTAGTGTTTTTTGGGGGGATTTTTCTACATACGGAATGCATTTTAATGCAGATATTCATGTTCTAGACTCTGCAGAAATTTCTGTATATGTTAACCTTGAAGTTCTCTATATTATATACAATGTATGATTGAGCATTACTAAGTTAATAATCTTAATTTGGATCTTTGTGTTATGGATAAAATATCCATTCCACATATCTTTACCACCTGATTGCTAATACCTTCTTAACAACCTAAGAGCCATCCTAGACTACTCATCAGGAAATTGCATCTAAGTCAAATTTAGATGATTTTCATTGAACAGTTATAATACATTTTTGGCAAATGGTATTCATTTTCCACTTATCAAACAGGTTATTACTTGACTGTTAAAATTTTTTATGTGTAAACAGCAAATTGATATAAAGAAAAATGTATAAAGAACTAACCATGGAAATTATATGTGATTTGGCAAATGTCATAAAGCTAGTAAACTGGGACTAAACTTTGAAATAAATTAGTCTGATTCATAAATTAGATCACAAAAATAAGAGAATTTTTGAAGACATTGAACAGTTTAAGTATCATATAATCTTAGACAAAATTATTAATTGGTTAAGGATTACTGTAAGTTCTAACCACTTTAAGGTGGGAAATTTACTATCATTGCATGTATAAACATGGTGACTATCATAGTGCCTAGGTTAAGAAACTTCAACTAATATTTGTAGAAGAAATCAGTGGATGAGTGTATTCTGGATTCCATTCTTCCCTCATCCCCCTCCTTTTTTTTTTGTCTTTTTGAGACAGGGTTTCACTATGCAATTCAGCCTAGCCTTGAACTCACTTTGTAGCCTAAACTGGCCTGGAACTCATATCAATCGTCCTGCCTCAGTCTCCCAAGTGCTGAGATTACAGGTATGTGCCACCACACTCAGCTCTATTTCTCTTCTGACATCAAATTCCAACTTCTAAATTTTTTCTGTACCTATCAAATATATAGATATCAAACCCATCTATTGGCTGACACAATAGCTCTTAAAACAAAAATCTCAGCTGGAATCCACGTTTCAAAATTACATCTTCTGTCTCTTATAGACCACTCACCCTACAGTTTTAGCTTGACATTAAAATGACAAAAGTTGCAAAATCATTCATACTTTCTTAGTCTGTTTTGCTGCTTTGACAAAACACGCAAATTTTACCAATTTGAAAGGAACTGAAACTTATTTCTCGGGGTTCTGGAACATGAGATATACAAGAAAAAGGCTAACAGGTTCAGGTGTCTGGTGAAGTCTGCATGGAGGGGAAAAGTGCTGTGCCCTCACGTGGCAGAGAGCAGCAAGGCAAGCTAGCAGAATACTGCTTGAAGCCTCATGAATAAAGGGCTCAGCTCCATTCAGGTGGTCTTATCATCTCTTGATTCATCATCATTTACTCAACTTTTGAAGTTCCTGTCTCTTAAAACATTGTAACCACCTGAATTTGAAGGGAGCATATTCAAACTACAGCACCTACTAAGCCATAGAAAGACTGATATTTCTGATTGCTATAGAATGAGTGATATTTCTGATTGCTATAGAATGGCGATATTTTAATGGAGGACATTCTGAATCCAAAACAATGTAGAATTGGTAGGATACATTAGTGAAGAGCAGCTTAGACTAGTAACACTCCAGATGCAGGAGTATCTCTTATACCTCATAGATCAAAATTTTGAATTAGAAGAATTCCTAGCAACCATCATAGCACTGGCTGGCCATGTTTCCGAAACCATAGGGTCTTTCTTAAAGCTACAAATCACTGGGCCCACACTCTGGATGTTTGCCTTGCATTTTACAGATTAAAAATATCACTATTCATTGAGTTCGAATGATCTGGACGTTCATGCAGATGCCAGTTGGAAGCGATTTTTTTATCTCACCCTGGAACATACTTTGTCAGTTCTTTCAGTTACAGAGAATATTGAGATTGGAAACAGCTCTAAAACTCTTCAAAACATCAAATTCTCAGCTTTTAAAAAAGAAGACATATTACAGACACGAATTATCTTGGAAAGGGCTTGGCATTTTGATGTGTTTTGCTGTCATGGTTAGTAGGAAAGTAACTCACCCACAATACATTTATATTTGTATAATTGGTTTCTTTGTGCATTGTATTTCATGAGTGTGAGGTTAATGGGCTTTACTTATTTCTATATGACACCTACCTGTCCATAATGAAATCAAATCAATATAAATCAATATACATTATTATGCTAATGTTTACTCAGCTCTGATTATGTGCCAGTACTATCCTAAATCCATGCATGTTTTATGTTATAAATAACTCAAGAGGTAAGTGATATTATTATAAATAACTATTGAGTGAAGGAATGAATAAGTGTAAGAATGATGAAAAGATGAATGTAAAGAATTTGGTATTTGAGATTCATTAATTATAGATTATTGGAAACCACATCAAATTTTCTCAACACACAGGAGAATATTCCTGAGACAAATTGCTAGCAAAAGACTTCAGAAATAAATATTGTCTCAGTGTTGATGAAAATACAAAGCAATCTGGCAGCTAAGAAAATGAAATGCAGTCTACAAAATAGTGAATACAAAATTGTTCAACAGAGAAGTAATTAATTACTTGAGTTACATTATTATGAATTTTCATAGGCATCTTGATTTACCAATTCTGTATATTGTAAGAGGACTAATGAAACTAAAAATTATCTTTTATCTTTGAAAGAAGCATTTACCTCATGCTGAATAAAGCCACAAATAATGTCACAATCAGTTTACAACATTAGAGATATTCTACCCCAAAAGCTGGAGTTCTCAGGTGTTCATAATTATAATGAGGTTCTGACAGACACATTTACAGGCAATATGCCTAAGAGGAAGTCCTCAAGGCACACTGTATTAAACTTCACAGTATGTGCAGTTCTAGTTTCATATTTGATAGATTCGCAGCTTCGCATTTGTTGTAGAAAGAGTAGTTATTTATCGTGTTTTATCTTGTGACTTGAAAGGTTTCCATTTCCTTGTTGAGATTGGTAATTTACAGTATGTGTTAGAAATAATGACCGTGTTTATGACACATAGAGTATTTTTATACTGTGCTCCCTCTCTAATGGGGTCACAAAGTATTTAAGAAAAGAAATTTGTAATCATTCTGTTATCTACAAACAAAAGTGAATGCATGGAATTTCAGTGTGAAATCCTAATAAATAATTTCTTTTTGGTCATGTCAGATGCAAGTAACAGAAACAACTCGATGGAATAAATTGAGTCTTGTTTAATAGAAAGACTTCTCCTGAAACAAGGTTTTAGATGATAAGAAATCAAGGAAAAATGTTTCATATTGCTAATTTATTATGGCTGCATGTACTATGAATGCATAATGTAAATTCTGTATGTAGATCAACTGCAGCAGACTGAAGACTTGCCGACCCCTGCAAAAATCCATTGTACTGCTCCCGTATGGAATGAAGTATGGAAAAATCTACCCGTCCCAGTGTGTCTCTACTAATGAGATCTACTTGGTGAAATGCTTGTTCATTAAAACTCTAAGAGCAGAAATAATAAGATACACGGGAATTGAAGTTCCAGAATGTCTCAACACTAACACAGTGTAAATCATAGCCAAATCATATTTAATAAACAGCAATATGTACTCTGACCGTTTAACCACTGGGCAGCCAGTGCACAATGTAAGCACTGCTGTAAATATATTCTGTCCACCTCACTTGGAAGACATAAAATCCAGGAAATGCCTTAATTAGGTAGTGAGTAAGGAATGGAAGGTGACAACCAGCACAGCAGAGGAAAGCAATTTTCTATCTTTTCAAAATTGTTGTTATACAAACATGAATGCCAAATGCAAACTAAAGAAATATTCTTTATATTTTGACTTATTTTTCATGTATGTAAACATTTATTTTTCAAGAAACAAGAAAGCTTTTGTCAGGATGACACCAAACACGGTAAGGAAAATTATCACATTGTTCCAGGGAAATTTTAAATCCCCTATATTTCTCCTGTAATTTTGTTGTACTAGAAATTATTCTTCACTAGATTTTTCAGATAGATATTATGCCAGCACCCATAGTTAATAAAATATTAACTACAAGAAGATCTGATAACTAAAGGATATTTAATTAATTTATTTTCCCTTCTCTCTTCTTTTCCCTTTGCTTTTCCCATTTGTTACCGGGTGAAAAACAAGGATTACTTTATTTTTCCGGCATAACTTATCCGCTTGGAAAATCACTTTAAAATTAAAGGTGGAAAAGTGAGAGTCAAAGAAGATAATGAATTCACTTATATTTACAGGTCATGTTTCTCTTGTTTAAATATTTAAAAAGTAGTTTCTGTGTGCTGTCATGCATAAGTGCTAAAGAAATAATCATGACTCCACAAAGTAGTATCCATATAAAAATAAAAATCTAATAAGAATACAGATAAATACACATTGTAAACAATGCCGAAAGACAAATAAAAGAGGGTACTGTTGTAATAGAGACTAAGCAGGCAGCAAATTCTTTTTAGTTGGGTAAATTACCTAGGATGTTTTAAGAAAGTAATATTTAAACAAATATAAGGATATGGAAAGGTCTGACAATAATGTTCCAAGTTGGAAAATAAATTCAAAGTTGGAAATAGAAAGCTGATATCTGTGAGGAATGGAATTGCTAATTTTGTAGGAGTAAATGAGTTAGGGAAAGTTTAGAGAATTTGAACAAATTGGCTGTGGTCAGATTGTGCAAGGTCTTGTGGAATATAATAAGGTATTTAGATTTTACTCTAAATATATATTGAGAAAGGTTTTTTGTTTACTTTAAAATACTTCATAAATAGATTTTGAAAAGAAAAAGATTGTAGAAATTCTGTTTTTGGAAATGGCTGATAAATAATTGCAGAATAACCTTCCTGCTGAGTTCTGCAAAAAAAAAATGGATAGAATTAAAAAATCACCCACTTGATTACAGCGGAGAACTAACAAATCATGGAAAATGATGGGTCTTGAACCTTTTAAAGGGGGAAACCTAGCTAGTTGAGCCAGACATCTCAGACAGCTTTTCTACAAGAAGCATTTGTGAAGCCAGAAGCACCATTTGGGCAAGTGAGAAGTTGAACAGAAATGTTAAAGCCTTCTGTTGCTAGTAGAACAAAAATTGCACTTGAGTGTCTTCCCAAAATGGATAGCTCTAGTACAAATGCAAGACCTTCGACTGAGACACCACAGAACTCTATTTTATCTGTAAGTATGAACCAGAAATATCATCTGATTATTAAAACTCAACTTCAAATAATCTCAATTGCTATAGCATCACTAAAATTATCAGGGGCTGCTAGAGGTTCAACTGTCTGCAATAGAAAAATGACCTCCTCTAAATGAAAACAGCATTATTCTAAGTTTCAAATTGCTTTATAGCATTTCATATTCTGTGTCCATACGAGAAACAAGAAAGGATAAGACAACACAATCAAAACTGAGACATAACAGAGAATAGACTATAAGGAACCAGCATTATTGAGTCATCACACATATACTTTAAAAGAGATAAGGAAGGATTTCAGAACTTAGTAGAGAACTTAAAATTGGAAAAATAAATTTATGGAAATTCTAGAATTAAAACAGAATTAGCTAAGATCTCAATGGGTAAAAGGGGAAATGGGCTGAAAAACAAGTTAGATATGAATAAAGAAAGAGCAAATAAAGAAATAGAAGAAATCATAATGAATGAAGCACAACAAAATAATAATGGTATACAAAAGAAAAAAGTAGTTAGAAATGAAAGTGTTAGGGTTCAAGTTCAAAACAAAACAAACAAAGATTCCCAGGATATTTATCACCAGCAGATTTGCACCAAAGTATGAAAGTACAGAAAAATGTTGCCAAACAGAAATAAATTGATCCTAGAAAAAAGCCAGGAGAAGATTGCAAACAATTGAATCTATCTATCTATCTATCTATCTATCTATCTATCTATTTATCTATATATCTATATTGTATATAGAGGTGGGGGAGACAGAGATAGAGACAGAGACAGAGATTCAGTTCCAAAATTAAGATGGTGGGATGAAGAACAGCATTCCACATCCCATTTCAGAAACAAGACAAAGATGTCTGCCTCAAAGATTTTTAGAGTAAACTAGAGATTCTCCCCAGAACAATGGCCCAAAAGAAAAACAAAGAGTCATCTAAGGTAGAAAGAATCAAACTATGTCCATTTACACACCTCATGATTTTGTTTGTAGAAAATCTCAAGGAATCTACTAAATAATAAACAAATGTGTCAGAGATGCAAGATAGAAAATGATATACAAAAAGTCAGTTTAAGTTGTATATATTTCCAATGAAAATTCTAAAGATAAAATTAAGAACAAAATTCTATTTATAATACCATAAAAAGATTAAACTATTTATGAATAAAATTAATGAAATCAGTACAAAATTCATATTCTAAAATTTACAACACATTGTTGAGGTAAATTAGATCTAAACAGCAGAAAGATTTCTCCTGTTAGTGAGTTAGAAGACTTAGTATTGCTCTGATTCTGTTACAATGTTATTTTAATATGGTAATGTTGGGGCACAATTCTATGATGAGTAAAGTCACAGTTATAGAATAACAAACCTATAGACATGCTATAGCAAGTTAAAATCAAATAGTAACTTCTGCTTAGGTTCTTGCTGCCTGTTGTGTAAACAGCCTGCTAAATTCAACCAACCTTGACTGTCTGCATCCAGATGCCTTTCTTCTAATAATGTACTGGGACAATTTGACTATTCTCAGGGTATGTTTACCTTAATTGAAAAAATATATTGCTTTTAACTGGCTTTAAGAACTTTGGTTGGGGCAAAGTAACCCAGTCAAAAATACTTTTTGACTCCATGTGCTCTGCTTGAACCCGCTCCCCTTTTCTCCAGGATGTTCCTATGCTATGATAAACAATTCTGCTTAAGCAAATGTATTTAGAGTTAGTTTAGTGTACATCATATGACTTAATTCAATCCATGTAACCAATAATGTAATGTCTTGTACTTCCTGCTTGCAAACTGTATTTAAACTGAACCCAAAACTGCCTCAGTGTTGATGATTTGGAAATAAGATTCCCATCAGTCTGCTAACATAATAGATAGTTGCATTCTAGATTCCTCCGTGTAAAGAGTCTTCCATTCAGTTTGATATTGGATTTTCTGTAACAGTAACACTCTCCAAATTAATCTGTAGCTTCAAGACAATCCTTAAAATTTGAACTGGCTTTTACATCATTTGGCAAGGTAGTCCTATAAAACAATCTTGAAAAGAGATAAAGAATGTTGAACATTTTACACTTTCTATTTTCAGTGCATGCAATACAGCTACCATAAGCAAG
>RJWT010003708.1:0-35567 GCA_004365215.1 Cuniculus paca | reverse complement strand
GGAGGGTTATTGGCATAGACTGAAGATAACCTAGATGTCCATAATGGGGAGTAATTAATGGAAAATTCATGTAGTGAAATTTCATGCTGCCATTAGAAAGAATGAAACAACTTCATATATATTGACATATATCGTCTCTAAATGTATTACAAATTGTCAAACTAAGGCTTCCATAGTGTTTTCAGCACATTATTTATGCAAAAAAGGGCTGTGTGGGCTATACATATTTGATGTCTCTGGGAAATGCTGTGTTGGGTCTCTGCTTTGAGGCCCCAACCTAGCTTCTTCTAACTTTTGTTCCCACAGCTTCATCTGCTTAGGTTCCAACAAAACACTCAGGACATCATGCACAGACCAAGATGCAAGCTTGTCATTTACTACTTAAAGGGTCTTGGTTAAAAGAGGCATGGGGCAAATGGCTTTGATGTCAAGACTTGGTTTTCAATCCTGGTGGTGCTACATTCTTCCTATGCAGTCTTGGAAAATAGTTTATCTTTTGAGTCAATTTTGTCACCTGTAGATATATGGAGGGTTTGATATTATGGGTGTGACAGAGTCCTTAGCCTTGTAAGGACTGCTGCTCCTTGATAGGGTGAGGAAGTCCCAGTTGGCTTCCCCTACTATCTTCCTGTCTTATTGCCCTCTTTGCTCAGAATTATTCAGTGGGAAAACAAGCAATTGCTTTGCAAAGGGAAAGAATTTTGGGTAAAAAGAAGGGTGGGAAGGGCAAATAGGACCAGAGATGCAGACAGCATCCCTCAGTACTTGAGCAGAAGCCAAATGGAGAAACTGATGACAGCTCTCTCAATGAGTGCACAAGTGTGTATAACTTTGCATTAGGGGCAGAGGTCAGGAGAAGATAGGGAGGTGCGAACAATCCGCTCTTGTTTCTTTATGCTTAGGGATATGGCTCTGTCATCCAGATGAAGATAGTAGCAGAAGATTAAATGAAGAGGACACCAGTGAATTCAGTTCTGTATGACTGTGGCCCTTGCCAAACAAGGCCTGTTATTAGGCAGTTGATGGCTGCTGAAGACCTGAGAAACAGCAAAAAGCACACTGCTCTGAGTACTGCATTCATTTAATTCTCTGAAGAATCTTAGAAGTCAGTACTGTTACCATTCTTCTCCGTGCTTTATTGTGAAAATGGCCACAAAAATTCTACCTCCACTCTGACCTTATGCTCATGCTCATTGCTAGTGTTCTCCCATCAAGAAGTAGAATCTATTCATCTGCCTATAGAGTGTGGGCTTGGTCATCACAGGTTCTGCTTTGACCAAGGAAACAATAGCCAAGCTGACTCAATAAGGGGCTTGAGAAATGCTCAAAAACTCAGACTTGACTTGTCTAGGTGCATATAGAATCCTGTGGCCAAATGTCTCTATGCAAATGTGGGTGAGATTCCGCTTGAGCCTCCATGATGAACTTTCTGTGAGTTCCTTCTACCCCACAAAGAGTGGCCCCCATTTTTTTAACCCCCTTTCTTTATTCTGCCATATGGTCAACTTTTCTCTCCACCTCCCCATGATCGCTGCAAGGCAATATCAGCCAAAGAGGAGCATTACTTCAGTCTCTGAAGTTTGCAGCATGGGTGTTTCAGGCCCTGGGAAAGGTGCTAAGCCTGAGCATCTGTCAGTATGTTGAAGTCCAACTCCAGCTCAATCAGTGTCTGGCTGATGCTCAGCCCAAAGACAAGGTGCTTGCAGCCCTCAGGTGTGAGCCCACAGCCAGCCATCCTGTGGAAACACACAGCTATGGCTTTGGTGATCAATTTTTGGTTCAAAAAATATGCACTGTACCATGGAGAACCTAGTGGCCACAAATGGTGGACTGAGTGGAGGTTGATAAACCCCATCTTTCCATGCTGCCCCTCCCTCCTTGTTACAAACAATACACAGTTATTTGTTATTTTTATTTTTATTTTTTTTGGTTTAGACATAGACATAAATAACAGTAAATCAAGTTTTGGTCAAAACTCTTCAATATTTTCCGACATTATCTGGAGTAAAGTCTGATGTCTTCACTGGGGTCTACGGGGCCCTGACAAGCTGAATCCAGATTATCTCTTACCCATTATCTCTCTTAGCTCCATTTGGAGCATCCTTTGTTTATTCTGTCTGGATTAATCTTACCTGATGTCTCATGGTTTGTTCCCTCATCAGCCTCAGGTCTTTGCTCATAGATAAGTCACATCGGTGAAGTCTTGCTTTCACATACTCTCTTTTCAAAATTGCATTTATATCCCTAGAGTCCCTACTCTTTCTTTATTTAAGTTTTCTATCACCCACATCATGTGTAATGTATTTCAGTGATTTGGGTGGCATTTTGCCCTTCCCGTTTGGAATGTGAGTTCCATGAGGAAGTTTGGGTGCTTTTCTCACTGTCTGTATCTCTTTGCCTAGAGCAGTGCATTTCCTAAGTGTTTTATGGATGGATGAAGGAAACAAAATTAGAAAAGGGGCAAATCAGGGGGAGCTGAAGGTAGAGAAATGAGTGACTGGTTGGGACAGGAAAATGAGGGAGTTATTAAGGTGTGGGTAGATTCAGGGATGCGTATATCTTTCAGGACAGATATAAAATTATAGTGCATATTTGGTTTAATCTTTGCATGAACAAACTTTAAGAGTGAAGCTACTTTTGTGGCTTTATTCACCTCAAAGGACTCATCATTGCAAAATGTGCTATTGGGATTCCCCTTTAAAATCCCAAATGCTCCAATTCTACTGAGGAAATGTAGTCATGGACCTCACTGATGAGACTGAGGGTATCTGCGTGAACTGGGCTGTGCAAAGGCTCTGGACCCAGCTGAACATGGGTGCAGGTCTGACCTCTTTTAGTTACTACTTGAAGATTATGGGCAAGTTTCCTTATTTTTAAGTGTAATTTATTTGCCTGTAACATGGATTCTGTGAGCCTATTGTATAAACCGGTTGCAGATGAAAGGAGGTCACGCGTGCCAGGTACTTGGGACAGCGCCTAGCAGGAGGTCAGTGCTCACAGCATGCTGCTGCTGTGGGACCTGAAACTCTCAATATCCCTGAACCTCTGAGCTTCCAAGTTTTTACTCAGTCCTTCTCTATCTCTCTGTCCCAGATGATTCCAAGAGTCTTCCATTGGTGTCTTTGGTTCCGCGTCCTCCTACCCCTGCCTTGATCTTTCTCTATCTCTATACTCCCTTCTTGTGAATCCTCCTTTATCTATGTAATATGCTTGATTTCAATTCTTAAGAAAGAAAAGATAGCACTCTTGGTTTCCAGCTATTCCACATTTTTCAAGAGAAATTCAAAAGTAAAATAAGCCAGAACTAGAAGAACAATGCATAATCATAGGTGGGTGTGAAATCTTAAAAAGCACAGCACATAAAAGAAGAGTATAGAATGTTGGCTAAGAGAAGAGTGGGGAGCAGGAGGTGCTGTTCCCTATACTTGAAGCTTTCTCCCCTTGCTCCTGCTTTACTTGGTCAAATCCTCTATTTTCTTTAGTCCTCTTTCAAGCCAGTTCCCCAAGGAACTGTGGGCCTGTTGTTGACTGTTTGTTAGTGTAGTATCTTGATTAATGTCAGGCTTTCTCTAACTACATGAGAGAAAATTACTACCTTTTGCTATTTCCCATAGCAACCCCAGCATCTGTCACTTTGCAAGATCAGAGAAGCTGTGGATGAATATTTGATGAATGTAGAGACCAAACCCGCTTCCTAGACTCAGCTTCTATCTTCCTTTTCCCACCCAGCCCACTCCAGGGGAGACTTCAGTCCAGACTCACCACAGGATCTGCAGGTATCAGTGAGAGTGACCCAGGGTCTCACAAAGACTCTGTACAGCAGACAGACTCAGTGGATTGCCATTTAGGTCCAACTCTTTCAGGCTGCCAGTGATCTGGAGAACAGAGGAGAAACTTCCAACTGGCATTGGTGAGTGATGCCCATGTGGACCTGAGGGAGAAAGAGATGTGAGCTGCATGTGCACAGGGTGAGGCTCAGTCCCTTGCACACCAGGCTGCTGTGCATAACAGTGCAACCAAGTATGACCTGCCTTTCCACCTGCACATTTACCTCCCACCTTGACTAGGCTTCTATTCTCTGTGTGGTTCTTCATTCCATAGCCTTTGGCAGTGTGTACCATTGCGTCCATTTCACGTGTCTGCTTCTGCCTCAGTGTGGGAGTTTCTCATAGTTAGCATCTTTTTCTCTCTGCAGTGCCCAGCATAGGGCCTGACATAGTGGAGGACTTTGGTAATTGTATATCCTTCTTCTCTTTGCTGTAGACAGACCTGAGTAATTTTGGCACAAAATTCAGTGTCTCAGGTACCAGAAGGAAAATGAGGGGATGCGCGATGGGACCAGAGCCTAGGAAATGTGGTTTAAGGGTGATTCCAAGCTGGAATGTTGGATATGGTCTTGTATACTGCTGTCCATGTTGGTTCATATGAATGTTTGTTCCTTTCCAAGTATAGCAAGACCACAGAGATGGTCTACCTGTGAGAGATGACTGAGGGCAAAGTTTTAAAAATTTATTTTTAAATTTTTATACTGTCACGTGTAATATATAATGATTATATTCATCATGTGAAATTTGCACATGTGCATAATATATCTTAATTCTTTTTTGTCCATTTTTCTTCACCTCCTTCTGACTCTTTGTTTCCATTTTTTCTTCAATATTAAAAAAGATTCCTTTCCCTCTTTCCCGTTCCCTCTCCCATCTTTTGTTCCCCTTCCCATTTAAACAAGTTCTTCCTATTTCCTAATATCTCTCTTCTAGTTTGCTCCTTATATACACCTTGAGTTTTTCACACAAGAGAAACAATGCCATGTAAATATTTGTATGTTTGATTTATTTCAGTCAAGATTATGGTCTTAAAAAAAGATTATCTCAAGTTTATCTATCATCTATCTATCTATCTATCTATCTATCTATCTATCTATCTAATTTTATTATCCACTCATCTATGGTGGGTATATGGGCTGTTTCCAAGATTTAGCTATGATAAATTCTTTTGCTATAAACATAGGCTTACATATTTTGGAATAATGATTTTAACTCTTTTAGGAAGATACCTCTAAGGGGAGTAGCTAGATCAAATGGAACCACTAGTTTTAGTTTTTTGAGGACTCTCCATACTGATTTCTATAGTGGTGATACCAATTTACAATCCTACCAATAATGAAGAAGCTTTTCACTTTTCCCATAGCCTTGCCAGCATTTGTTATTGGTTGATTTCTTGATGATAGCCATTCTTTTTGGAGTGAGATGGAATCTCAGTGTTGTTTTAATTCATATTTTTCAAAAGGCCCATAATGTTGAACATTTTTTCATATATTTACTGGCTGTTTGTACTTTTTCATCTGAGAAGTGTCTTTTCATTTCAGTTGCCTATTTTTGCATTTGTTCCTTTAATTTTGGGGCCTAAGTTTTGGAGTTCTTTGTGTATGCTATATATGAGTTCTCTGAAGGGTGTTGTAATTTTTTTCCCCATCCTGTAGGGGATCCTCTGCACTTTTGGTTTCTTTTACTGTGCAGAAGCTTTTTAATTTGATGTGATCCCAGGAACAGGGAAATGGCCAAATAATGCATAAAACTGTTCTCTAGGGCCATGTGCTTAACCTAGGAAATATTATATGACTATTCAAATAGTATTGTATCAGACTTCTTAATAATAAGAGAAGATGACCTTGATACATTAAGAAAATAATGCTGACTATAAGATAAAATGTGTAGTAGAGTTAAATTTTCCTATTGGAAAGTACACAGAAAAAGACTAAAAAGATATACTTCAATTACTAAAAATGGCTATTTCTGAGTAATAGGATTCTGACTGGTACTAATTTGCACCATTTGCTTATCTGTACAGCCTTATTTTCCTACAATGAACACAGATTTATAGTAAGAAAATGCTTTAAAATCAGCAAACAAAAGCTAAATAAATGAAATATTACTTTGCTTGAAAAATCTCTTTTTCTTAACTACTTAAGTAATCTTTCCCTTCTGTGATTTACCTTGGTAATTTGTCCATTCCTATGTGACTACAGGTGTCACACTATTGAAATTATTGGGAGGATGTCTGTCTATGCTCCAACTCTTTAGAGCAGGAATTGTGTGTGTGTGTGTGTGTGTGTGTGTGTGTGCGTGTGTGTGTGTGATTTGTAGCATCTGACATAAAGTGTTTCCATGTACCTGTGCTGGAAACAGAGTCCAGGTCTTTGAATTTGCTAAGAAAGCACTCTACTATTGAGCCAAGTCCCCCACTCCCCAATCAGTGTCTAATGAATATTTATGGAATAAATTACATAAAGAGGGAGATAGGCTCACACTTAGAGTGAATGATCAGTACTGCAATGTAGGCAGGGAACTTGGACATAGAAGATCACAGTGTTGTTCAGATTGGAGCAGTGTCAGTAAAATCTACTCTTTCACACAAACAAAAATGTCAGTTTTGTAGGGAAAATAGGGGACTTCCTCTGAGACACATGCATTCTGAGGTGATGAAGAAAAATCTCAGGGCCAATGTCATTGTCATGGAGGTTCTGAGGCAGCTGAATGCAAAATTTCCCAGGGAAAAAGCATGTTGTGAAAGGAGGAGGTCTGCTTGAATGTTGGAGAGAGTAGAGGCCATGTGAAGCTAAGTTTGAAGTTGGCAGAGTATCCAGCAGAGAAACCTTGTAGATTTCACAGAGGTAGGAGGAGAGACAGTAGGAAAAGGCAAGGCTGTGTCACAGGGTCAGGCATGCAGAGCATCCCAAGTGACAGAGAATGGCAGTCGGATTGGGGAGCCTAGAACCAGTATGAAATAGCATGCTTCTCTGCTCAGGGCATGTAGTTTCATGGGAAGAACAGAGGAACACAGAGTGGGGTGTGATGGGGTACTCACACGATTATCCTGGGGAGCCTCTGTTCTCATTTCTGCAGTTCACTCTCATTCAGTTGAAGCCACTTCAGGTTGTTGCAGAATTTAACACAGAAAGTGACCAGCAGGAGTTCCCTATCTGTACAGACACACACTCTTGTATCTTGGAAATGGGCCATTTCCTGTGTCAAGAGCTCCTCATCTTGAGTCTCATACAAACAGTACAGGAAGTTCAGAGAGTATCATGACTAAGGTGGAATCTCAGCCTTGGCCCACCAAAGTAGCTCCCACCTCCTTCGAGGAGGTAGCTGGCAGGTGAAGATCTTCTCCATCTCCTTGCTTAAAAGGCTAAATAGGAAACATAAGGTCAGTGCCCTAAAAAGGTCATGCCATTCGTATACTTTTAGCAACTTTCCCATCCATCTGAGACTGTCAGGATCTTTACTTATTAGCTCTTTATCCCCCAAGGTAGAAGACACTGCAGCAAAGAACTCCTGGAAACACTGATGAGTAAAGCTGTAGCTCAGAGTCCTGGAGTGTTCTCGAAAAAAGTCCATCGTCAAGAAGTTGACCATGACGGCCCTTTCTAGCCCATGCTTCCTGAGTTCATCTGCATTGAAAAGGGTCTTTCTTTGCCAGATGCCCTCAGCAGCCAGTGAGCACAAGCGCCTAAGCTGGATCTCTTGGAGAGGAGCTGGGACAGCCTGGGAAAGGTAGTGGAGAAAGAGGCCTGTGGTAGTCTGAGAGGTCAGTGGGCATAATTTCCCTTGCTCCATCTGCTGTTTCAGGCAAGTGCAGACCAGCCAGCACACTCAGGGCACAAGACACTGTGTGAAGAGCAATGGGTTTGGTGCAACCAAATTAAAAGCTATAATTGATTGGCTTTCATCTGTGAAGTATTTCTTGAAATAGTCCTTCCTTCCAAACTCAGAGAAGCCTAGGACTTCCACCCAACGTGGCTCCTCCCAAGAACGAGGGAACATTTCCAGAGATGTAGTCTGGGCTGTGATCAGAAAGAAAGCCCTGAAAAGCAAGTCTTCCCCTAGTAAATGGGCCAGCACTGGAGGTGCTGGATGTGAATATCTACTCTGTGGAGGGTGATGAGAATCAAGATCCTCCAAGTTGGATATTGGCTGATCCACATCGTCCAGGATGAAGAGCACCTGTTCTGGACAAGACAGGATGTCCCTGAGGGGAACCACAGTGGATGCCCAGTCTGTTGCAATCAGCTCTTCCAGGCTGTTTACCTTGCACTGGGTCAAGTCTCTGAAATTGAAATAGAAGACGTACCAGAAGCAGTCCCTGTATAGCTGGCCTTCCTCCCAGGCTCCTCTCACTTGCCTGGCCATTGTTGATTTTCCAATTCCAGCAGCCCCATAGAGTATGACTGTGTGAGGTTCTTCCTGGGTACCTGGGCCAGGCCCAAATAAGTCTTGTATCTCAATCAAATCTCCTTGCCCTGCTACTGAGTCATGAATCCAGCTTTCCCTGGCCAGGTGTTCTTTATCTCTTATGAAAGATGTATGTAGAAGTAGCAACTGTGTGAATTTTTCATGAATATATTTAGTTTTCCAGGACTGTGTTGGGCAGAACTCATCTGGTTCCAGTAGCTTTGTTCAATTCCTAAGTAATTGAGAGAAGTATGGAACGTAAAGTTGTAAAATACAGACTTCTATTAATTAATTAATTAATTAATTCAATCATTAATTCTTTCAACAACTGTAAGAACTTTGGCACCTACTCCTAGTGACACCGCAATGACTGCAGACCTTGATGTGTTCTGGCCAGTGCAGTGGACAGAATGTGGGCTTTGAAGTATGTGCTAGTTCAAGTCTTCATTTGAATAAATCACATCCTGGTGTGACTTTCTTTCATTTTAAGATTTATCAAGGACTAACCAGATGCCAGATATTGCTCTGTAGAGTGGGAATGAAGAGTGAACAAACAGACAGCTCTTTGGTTTCATTGAGCCCAAGACTAGGATCATTATTACCACCAACCCTCTGTTTTCCCATCTGTGTCAGAGCTTGTGATATGCCCCCTGCAGGAGGCCCTGTTGTGAGGAGAAGACAACTGAGAGTGGAGCAGATGCTTCTGGTTCCTCACAGAATCCCAGGTCTTGCCCATAACATCCTTCTGTAAGCTCCTGCTGTTGTTGGTCTGAGAGGTCGTGTGACCCAAAGGCAAGGTGGACCAGAAATGCTGGGGAGTGAAGATTTAGGGAGGTCTTTCCACATAAAAGAGATTAGGGTCTTCTTCCCCAAACTTGTACAACTCTGAGGCATGTTGTACATTGTGTCCAGACATCCTCAGGAGCATTGAACTTCTGTTGTTGCTATGGGTTGGTGCTACATCATTTGTCCAAAACATATATAGAAATTTGGTTGCCAAAGATAGCAGTGTTAGGAGGCAGGACAGATGGAAAGCTATTTTGTGTCATGAGGGTGCACTTTTAATGAATGGATTAAGGTTTATGGGTGGGAATGGTAAAGCTATTGCAGATATTGGGCACAATTTCTTCTCTTCTGTGGACACTTGGCTTTATTTATTTATTTATTTATTTATTTTTCTCCATACATGGGGCAGCACAAGGTCCTCACCAGAAATTAAGCAGATGTACTCATCTGACTTTGGACTTCTAGCCTCCTGAACTGTAAGAAAAATAAACCTCTTTTCTTTTTAAGTCACCCAGTCCCAATTATTCTGTTATAGACATTTAAAATAGATTAAGGTAGTATTTTTACAGGTTTAAACTGCTCCATAATGCATGTTTGCTAAGTTTTTCTCTCTCCTGCCTCACTTTCCCTCTCTCCTACTATGGAATCCTGAAATCTCCTTCCTAATAAACTACCTGCACACAAATCTCATCTCAGACTTTGCTTCTGAGAGGTAGGAAGATGCCTGGTGAACTGTGAAGAACTCAGGTTCCTGTTTCAATCAGATTTCAATTAAAGCAATTGTTGTAATCCCTCTCTATATTTTACTTCTCCAAATTTTTAATGTTTCTTACTTCTTTACTTCAGGTGAATTTTAGAGATGATGCAGGTGACTCACTGTAGATGCTGAAGCCCAGACACTCTCAGATTTTGGGAATGGGCTACATCCAGAGTTCTTCGTTTCTACCTGTCCTACTTTTCTAATTACACTGTTGAAGATCGGGTAGATTTGGAGTTTGGGTCATTTGCCAGTTTTAGCCTTTGTGAGGGTGTGGAATCAGAGGTCTCTCAGTTATAAAATAATAATCTATATGTTTGCTTTTATTGTCTTTGACGGAGACATTCTGACAATGTGAACATTTTTTACCATCAGGATGGCTACCCAGGTTTGCAGTCCTGATCTGTCTTCTCAGATCATGTCTGTTTGAGGTGACAGAAGAGGGTTTAACCTTTCTGGTGTCAACATTCTCCAGACCTCTGAGTATTCCTCTATATGTAGTCATGTACATATTTAAATCCTCTTGAATCAAGTATACTTTAGTTTTTTTCTTGTTTTCCTGAATCCTATAAGATGGGTATTAATCTCATTTTTAAAAACCAAGTAAAGATAGATAAAGAATTTTATTTCTTAGCAGCTGGTCTGAAGTTCTCAGAGGAGGTACAGAGTGCATTAGGCAGGAAGATTTTTATGAAACACTTGTAGGGGGATGAACTCTCTATTTCAAGTAACAGTGAAGTTAAACATATGATTTGAGTGAAGGTGGCTAATATTTACTGCCAGGCACAGTTTTGTTAGGCTCTGAAACTGATCACACAAGGTGGGAGCAGAGGGGAATTGCTCTGTGCTGTAGAGAAGGGAAAAGCTGGTTAAGAGGGAAGGGCAGGGGAGAAGAGTGCTCATGGGGACATAAAAGGAAGGTAATTGTGAGAGGAGCGAGCAATATCCCTTCTTACCATATCTTCAGTAGAGATTTTACTCAGACTTTTATGCAAGTGCATATTTCATGCACAGTTTATAGAAGGGCTAGCTCTGTACTGGGGAGTGGTGGTGGTATGAGGAGTGCAAAGGAGGTAGTAGGAAGGCTCAGATAAGGAAAATGAGATACAGAAGGGTGGAGTGACTTGTTCTATATCATACAGCAGGGGATGACTTCAGAGGGAAACCTGAAGGAAGTGGAGTTAGCACCATTTCCAGGGCTTGGGGGCAAGAGGGGTGAGATTTGGCACAGAAGGAAGGGGACAAGGAGGGAGGCAAGGTGGGGCTTTCACAAAGTAGTGGCAAGGTGGAGTAGAAAATCTCTTCCACTGGCATGGACTGTCTTAGGTTCTGGCCCAGGTTCTGCCTCTAAATGTTTGGTGAGCTTGAACAAGGGAACTTCTCTCTGTAGCTCTTCTGCACTCAGAAGAGTTGGCCACTTTGAAGGTGATGTGAGAAGAGGAACGGACAAAGGTATAACTGAGGTTTGTTGTCTGGGACTTGTTAACTCAGGTGGGAGATCAAAATAGTAGGAATCAGGTAAGGGGAATGTCTGGGACTGAGGAATGAGCCCAGTCTCTTCTTAGATCCTATCTGGAGAACAAAATTCTCCTTTGGAACTTCTGGACCACCCTGACCTCAAGGATCATCAACACCCACAAAACTATGATCTGAGCTTTGCCTCAGTTAGGTGAGACCCAATACCAGACCCTCATGGGTGGCAGTTTATCCATCTGTGAAATGCATAGAGGAACGGTCTCAGCACAGGAAAGTCTCTGAAAGACAATTTGTAGCTCCGTTATATTCACCACCTCCTCATATCTCCATATTTCCTCTGCAGTCCTCCAGCCCAGGTCCCATGCAGATACATGCTTACCTTGGGGATTCAGTGGTCAACTCACAGCCCCATCAAGGGTGCTTGGCTTAAGTCAGCAAGCCTTACCTTTGCTGTGTGCATATTCTTCAGAGAGCTATGTTGAAAACTCTTTCTCTGATCTGCGAGCCCATGCTATGGAAATGGAACATTTGGAGGGTGCTATGTCAGGTGTACTTGTGAATTCAATGAATGAAGGAGAGTAAGGTATGGTAAGGATACAGGGAGGTTGGGTCCCATCAGAGGGGTAGGAACCCCAGCCATCAAGTCTCCCATCTCAGCAGAAAGAGGTTAGGAGGTGTCTGTGAACCCACTGCATCTTTACACAAATCCCTCCACACACATGCAGAGAATGATGCTTTCAGAGGTGCTACCAGGTAAAAGGTCCTGATCTGGCATTCAGGAAATTTGTGTAACTCTCTGATTGTTTACTAGGTCTCCATGTAAGTTATCACTCCTTTCTGACCCTTACCTCTCCAACTTGGGACTAGGAACTTCTACCTCTCAGGGATACAAATAGTAATAATAGAAGCAGTAAGAGCAATAGCACGTATCCACTGTGCATATTGTATAATAGTTTCTGCTAAAAGTTTAATGTGTCTCATCTTTATTCACCTGCACACATTCCAAGGAGTCAGGTTCTTACTCTCTCACTTTTCAGATGAAGAAAGTGAAGTGACTTTCACAGAGTCATAGTGCCAGGACTAGGACCTGCCTCTTCCCAGCTCCCAGGCCCATGCTTATAAATACAGCATGGGGAAAGCGCTCCTCACGGGCTTGACCATCATGCCTGTCCCTGCCAGTGCCCTTTGGAGTGCGACCCTCTTCTCTCACTCTTATCCAGCCTAGGTAGCAATCCCTCCCAGGTGCTGTGAGAACCACACGGGGATCTGGGAATACACTCCAATAGAAGAGGGCTTGGGGTTCTGGGGTTCAGCTAGGACTCCATCAAATTTTCAAGTTCTACCCTAGTTTGAGACCTGGATCTTCCTTTAACAATGCAGTCTCTCCTATCACCTGAGAAAGAGTTGGTTGGGCAGAGTGGCTCAGCGGTGGTGATGAGGTCCATATGGAGTGCTTTGATCTACTCACCCAATATCAAGGATGCTTCTGCCTGGCACTTGACACAAAGAAGTGTCAGGCCCATCTGCTCCCAGGTTTTGATGGCCAGGTCCCATGCCTGCTGCTCCCCATACTGAGCTCCCCAAGGAGCTTAAGACATCATACTATAGCAATACATGAATACCAATGTTTATGTGAGCACAGTTCACAATACCTAAATCCTGAAACAGCCTGTATACCCAACAACAGAAAATGTGGTATACATATATAATGGAACACTAATTGGTATAAAGAATGACAAATTTTAGACATTTTTAAGAAAATGATGCACCTGGAAAATATAATGTTGAGTGCATAAACCAGACACACAAGCTTAAATACCGTGTGGTATATCTCATTTGAGTGAGACAAAGAGTAAACAAAAAATATGATAAAGGATGGATAGAAAGGTACAAGGGAATGGATTTCTTGCAATAGGGAAGTGGTCCAATTCCCAAAAGAGAGAGGGATGAGGTGGAGAGAAAGCAGAAGTAAGAGGAACAAAGATATGTCATGTACAGGAACCCAGTAACCTCATTATTGTAAACAATATAGGCCATCATATGAGCTACAACACATAATATCAACAGGAACGAAAAATGGGATTGGGGAACCAGAGGAGGAGGGAGGGGAGTGGGAGAGAAGGGGCGGGGATTAAAATAAAAGAAAGAAACATGCTGTAAAATGGACATGTAACCATTTACACAGACAATTGTAAACTACATGAACTGGAAATATGTACAAATAAAATAAAAAATTCAAAAAGAGACTGCAGACAAATTATATCTTTCTTTGCATATCTCTGGTAAAACTCAGTAAAAGAAAAACATTTCTTGGACTAAAAATACTATGCAAAACAAATTTATTTTGCTCTGGTTGTTGTTTTATGTTTCATTTTTCAACTTTGCAACTACCTCTAAAATTCTTCAAAATGCAATTGCTAATGTGGAGATCTGATCTGATGTCTTTAGATGTGATTAATCACCTATAGAACAGACAAATTTAAATGTAACAATGGACTCCAGATAAACTTAACCCAAGATCTACTCTTTTAAAATCTTTTTTTTTTTTTTTGCTCAAATATAGCTAAAAAGGGCCACAACAGTGACTCTAAAGCACTTTCCACACAATATGGGGCCAAATAAGACCAACAACTGTTCAGGTGATGAGGGCCAATAAAACAATGAATGATTGAACAATACCTTCAGAGAAAAATCTCATAAAGACAAGAGGGGTATTTGAAAGGTATAAATGTCATGATGGAGTTCCTTGTGTCAGTCCTACTAAAAATAGAGCCAAGAGGTGGTAAGGAAGGGTTGCCATGATTAAGTGCCTGATAGTAATTATCACAAGGAACCCTGCCAAACTTCTGCATCATCTAAGAGATCTGCCAGAAGTATTCAACTTCTTGCAGGACCACCCTTACTTGTCATACTTTTGTGTTTTATTTTGGTCAGATTATAGTACTTCACATTACAACTGATGACCCAACCCCCCCCAGTACTTCCTACTTTAGCCTTCTCTCTTTTCTTTTTTAGAGTAGAATGCCCAAAGATTTTACTCTTGATCTGAATGCTCAAAAACTGAATCAGGGCCCCCCCGCCCATATTTAGCCCAAAGGAACTACTAAAAATGAATGTCATCTTCTTCAAATACAAGTGATTTTATATTTACTAGGATATGTAAATGAGATAGCCATTCTCAGTCAATGTTTTGTTTCTCTATTCTTGTTCCAGGGTTTTGCTGATAGGAACAAACCTAGGTGGTCCTGGGAAAACCAGTGTATGGGCCACTCTACTTACTATGGTCCTGTGATGTATTTTTTTTTTTATCTGTCAGGACAAGATTCCCCTCATGACTAACTTTCACAATTGGTCACTTTTTGAAACATGAAAAATATGCAGAGTTAAGCAGTGATAGTAAGTGCTTCATGTTTGATTAGTATAAATCAATTTATGGTGACATGTGTTTTGCATTTTTTATTTGCATGATTTTCTATTGCTTCTCACTTGAATTACTCACATTCAGTTGAGAGATTCTCTGCAGGGCCACCTGTCTTGCTTATATTATCTTTCCCTCTGGTTTCTATGTAGTCAATTATTTGCTCAGTGTTTTCTCAGAACTTAATACAATTGTGATCTCAGGTACTGACTATATCTGTCACTAATGGTGGGCATCCTATCACTAATTAGTGTACATGAGGAAATTTGAGTAGAGCCTCAGGCGAGATACTTCCCAAAGTAAAAGGTAGCATATCTGTGGATTCCTGCCTATAGGATCACAGTTTGAATCAGAGTTGTGTAAGAGAAATATATGCCTCTTTCAACAAATCTACATAGGATGAAGTCTTGTCTGAGTCCCATAATGTTTTACACTGTCGCATGAGGTGGACACTTTTAAATTTTATTTATTTATTTTTCAACATTTGTGGCATGTTTTGTAAATTCTGGCTGGCACAGGTTATCCAAGACCACAATTCCTTCAGTCATTATATTCTGGTTCTATCAAGCACTATGGAATGTCCTTTCCCCCTTACAGAATCAAAGTTATAATCTTCGTATGCATAGAAAACTACAAATACAAGGAAGATGATGAAGTATTTTTTGTTGAAAAGTTTTTTTGTTAATTTATTTTTATCGTATATATTTAAGAAACAGAAAAAAACTTTTGATATATATATATATATATATTTATTTTAAGAGAAAAAATAGAAAAAAACAAAAGAGACAAACAACAACAAACCCAAAACAATAACAGTATAGGTTTACAAAACAAGATGATAGGAACTTAAAAATGGGTGTAGTATTGCACATTGTTACCATCAAAAGGGTAGCTCAGATTACTGGATATAGACATGTAAAATTGATCTAATGCAAAATTGATCTAATCATATGAGTATTAACTGTTCTTTTCCAAGAACTAATAGAATTAGTAGTACAGTCATCTTAGCTATCTTATGTGTATATATATATATGTGTGTATATATATATATATATACACACACATACAAATTTATACAAATTTATGTCTTTTTTTTTCTCTTCCTTCTTTCCTCCTTTCCCCTATCCCAGTTACTTTTCCTCTTTGAGTAGTTTCTTACCCTGACACAATATTTATTGTAGATTATAGATCATATTTGCTCTTTCAGTTTCCTATGCTAGGGAGACAACATGGTATTTACACATGTGATTTTGATTTATTTCACATATGAGTATGGTCTCGAGTCACACCCATTTTCTTATAAAAGCCTCGAGTCAATCTTTCTTTATGCTGAGTAGTACTCCACTGTATAAAAATACCACATCTTTTTTATCCATTCCTCAATTGATGGGCACTTGGGTTGTTTCCAAGAACTGGCTAATACAAATTGTGCTGCTATAAATATGGGTGCACATATATCACTGTGGTATGATTTCAACTCTTTTGGGAAAATGCCCAGAAGCAAGATAACTGGGTCAAATGGAATTTGTAATCCTAGCTTTTTGAGGAATCTCCATACTGATTTCCACGGTGGCTGCACCAGTCTACACTCCCAGCAACAGTGAAGAAGGGTTCCTTTTTCCCTGCAGCCCCTCCAACATTTGTTATTGGTTGATTTTTTGATCTTGGCCATTCTTTCTGTAGTGATATGGAATCTTGGTGTTGTTTTAATTTGCATTTCTTGAATGGCCAATGATGCTGAACATTTTTTCATGTATTTATTTGCCATTTGTATTTCTTCATCTGAGAAGTGTGTATTCATCTCTGATGCCCATTTTTGGATTGAGTCTTTGAATTTTGGGGGACTGATTGTTTTTTAATTCTTTATATGTTCTAGATAGAAGCCCTTTGTCTGAGGGACAGTTGGCTAAGATATGTTTCCAATTCATGGGTTTTCTTTTCACTCCATTGGAGACTTCTTTTGACATGCAAAAACTTTTTAATAAGACAAGATCCCAGTTGTTGATTGTTGGAAGTATTTCCTGTGCCATTTAATTTTTGTTTATGAGTTCTTTGCCTACCCCTATGTCATCAAGATTTCTACCTACTTTGTCTTCTAGCAGATTTAATGTTTCCATTTTAATATTTAGATCTTTGATCCATTTTGACTTGAGTTTAGTGCATGGTGATAGGCATGGGTCTAGTTTTAGTTTTCAGTATTTGGAAAGCCAGTTTTTCCAGCACCACTTATTAAAGAGGTTTTCTTCCAGTGAACATGTTTGGCCCCTTTGTTGAAGACGTGGTGGCTGAGTGTGTTTGTAGTTGTGGTTGGATCTTCTAGTCTCTTCCATTGATCTTCAGGTCTGTTTTTATTCCTGTGCCATGCTGATTTTATCACAGTACCTTCATAGTATAATTTCAAGTCAGGGATTGTGATGCCCCTTGCCCTGCCTTTGCTGCCCAGAATTGCCTTTGTTATTCTAAGTCTTTTCTGGTTCCAGATGAATTTTAGGAATGATTTCTCTAGATCTCTGAGGTACACAGTGGTATTTTAATTGGAATTGCATTAAATCTATATAACAATTTTTGGAGAATGGCCATTTTCACAATGTTTGTTCTTCCTATCCATGAACAGGGAATGTATTTCCATTTTCTGAAATCCTCTTTAATTTCCTTTTTCAGAGTAATGTAATTTTTAATGTATAGATCTTTTACTTCCTTTGTTAGATTGATTCCTAAGTATTTCATTTTTAAAAAAATGCTATTGTAAAGGTTGTGTTTCCCTTATTTTTCTCTCAGTGAACTTGTTGCTTGTGTACAGGAATGCTATTGATTTTTGAGTGTTGACCTTGTATCCAGCTACATTATTGAATTTAGTTATTACATCTAGACGTATTTCAATGGAGTTTTGGGGGTCTTCTATGTAGAGTGTCATGTCATCTGCAAATAATGATAAATTAACTTCCTCCTTTCCTGTCCTTATTCCTTTTATTTCTGTCTCTTGTCTAATTGCTCTGGCTAATGTTTCCAGAACTATATTGAGTCAGAGTGGTAATAATGGACATCCTCATCTTGTTCCTGATTTTTGGTTGAAAGGTTTTAGTTTTTGTTCATTTAATAAGATGTTGACTGTTGATTTATGATATATGACTTTTATCAGATTGAGGTACAGACTGTCTATTCCGATTTTCTCTGGGGTTTTTATCATTAATAAGTGTTGGATTTTGTTGAAAGCTTTTCTGCATTAATTGAGATGATCATGTGATTCTTGTCTTTGGCTCTGTTGACATGCTATATTACATTTATTGATTTGTGTATGTTGAACCATCCCTACATTCCTGGGATGAATGATGTATAATCTTCTTGATGATTTGTTGCATTCTATTTGCCAGTATTTGTTTTGAGGATTTTTGCACCTATGTTAATTAGGGAAATTGGTTTGTAGTTTTTTTTTTTTTTTTGGTTGGGACTTTCTCTGGTTTTGGTATTAGGGTAATACTTGCTTCCAGGAATGAGTTAGGGAGCCTTGCTTCCCTTTCAATTTCCTTGAAGAGTTTGAGGAGTGTTGGCATTAAGTGTTCCTTGAATTTCTTATAGAATTCAGCTGTTAGTCAGGACCTGGGCTTTTCTTGGTTGGTAGGGTTCTAAATACATTTTCAATTTCCTTAACTGAAATTGGGTTATTCAGTGGTTTTACATCTTCTTGATCCAGCTTTGGTAATTCATATGTTTCTAGGAATCTGTCCATTGTTCTGTTATTGAACCTATGAGAGTAAAGGTTTTCAAAGCAGGCATTGATGATCTTCTGTATTTCCACAGGGTCTGTAGTGATTTCACCCTTTTCATTTCTTATTGCATAGATTTCAGATTTTTCTTTCCTCTTTTTGATAAAGTTGACTAGGGGTTTATCAATTTTATTTATTCTTTCAAAGAACCGACTCTTCAATTCATTAATTCTTTGTATTATTTTCTTACTTTCAATTGCATTAATTTTTTTTCTGATCTTTATAATTTCCTCCCTTCTTTGGTTTTGGGCTTGACTTGCCCTTCTTTTTCTAGACATTTGGGGTACAGCATTAGGTTGTTTATTTGTGTTCATTCCATTTTCCTTATGTGGGAGTTTATCACTATAAATTTTCCTCTGAGGACTGCTTTCATTGTGTCTCACAGGTTCTGTTAAGTTGTATTTGCATTTTTGTATGATTGTAGATATTGCTTTATTTCTTCTTTAATTTTTCTGTGACCCATTGATTGTTTAGCAGAGTGTTATTTAATTTCCATGTGTTTATGTGGCTCTTGTGAGTTTTTTTTCATTAATTTCCAATTTTATTGTGCTATGAGCAGATAATATGCATGGGATTATTTCAATTCCTTTGCATTTAGTTAAGCATGTTCTGTGGGCTAGTATATGATCAATTTTAGAGAATGACTCATGTGCAGCTGAGAAGAATGTGTATTCTGATGTTCTTGGGTGGAACACTCAGTACACATCTACTAGGTCCATTTATTCACAAGTATGATTCAGTTCTGTTATTTGTTTGCTGATTTTTTTGTTTGGTTGACCTGTCTCTTTGTGACAATGAGGTGTTAAGGACTTATTTTGGTTATGGCTAATTGAGGTCCTATACGCCTCAATTATCCACATATATCAGATTCGTTTCCCATGTTTGGAAAATTTTCTGCTATTATTTCTGTAAATAGTCTTCGTACATCATTTGTGTTGACCCCTGCTTTTTCGTTGACACCTATTAGTCTTGTATTATTTCTCTTTGCATCAACTTGCAGCTGTTGGATTGTTGTTTCCTAGTTCCTTGTTATTTTTAAGAGATCTTTTCTTTCATGATTATAAGCTTGTATCCTGTCTTCAAGGTCTGAGAGTCTATCTTCAGCTTCATTCAAGAGGTTTTGTCAGCTTTCAATGGGATTTTTAATTTCCTGAATATCCCTTTGAATCTGCTTTATGCATTCTAATTCTGTTTTATAGTGTTCATTCAAGGTTTCCATCATTTTCTTATGTTCCTCTATTTTTATCTAGATCTTCTTTAGATACATTCAACATTTCTTTCATAAAGTTTGTTATTTTTTTTTTACCTGAGAGATTATTTCTGATCTGATTTTCTCTATAGCTTCATGGAGTTGTGACTTTACTTCAGTTGCTATCATTTCAGAAAGTTCAGTTGTGCAATTTCCACAATCTTTCATTTCAGCATCTCCTGGATTTGTTCTTGGTGGACTGGGAGACTAAGACTGCATCTTGCTCTTTCATTTTGTCATTTTCCTCTAGGACCTGTGTGGCTGGCCAGGCACCCTCCTGATGGATTCGACTGGTATGCTATGCTGGGCAGAGCTTCAGTCCTCTGATATCCCTGTGGCTAGCCAGGGGACAACCTGAAGTGTTTTTCTTAAAAGGGCATTTAGCTTTAAATAACAGAAAAGATACTGGTATACTGTAAGCAAAGAAAGGCCAATAAAAGGAAACAGAAAGTCCCATAGAGCCAAGCACAGAGAAGTAATTTGGCTTTAGCCACAGTGAAAGCAGGAACTGGAAGACTGAGCAGTCCAGGTGATTATGGTCCCCACCACCATCCCTATTTCTGTATCTGCTTGCTTCATTCTTTCCTACTGCAGCCTGTCTTTCTCTTTTATTCCCAGAAAATGAATGTTACTAACATCTCCAGCCTATCTGCTGGCTCTAAGGGGAAAGATCAGTTAGAAATATGGCTGTTACCATTTTGTGGATAGGGAATGGGTAGCTCTGTAAAGGTCTGGAGGGTCTGCCAGGCATCTCAGGTGTCCATTACATGATGCTCTTGGACTGCCCATCACATAGGAACATACACAGGCATCAGAACACAGAGACTTCACCTATCTACCCACACAGCTAAGCTTTCCTTCATCCCTACTATTTGAAAGATGACTGACCTGCCATAGTTAACCTTTGTGAGACAAAATAGCAAAAAATTACTCTAAAGCCAGGTAGAGATGTCACACTCCTGCAATTTCAGTAACCTGAAGGCTAAGGTAGGAGGATCACCATGAGTTTGAGGCCAGCCTGGGCTACACAGTGAGTTCAAGACCAGCCTAAACCACATAGCAAACCGTTATCCCAAAACATCAAAATAAATAAATAAGCTCTTGGCCTTGTTTTAATTCCCACGGTTCTCATTATTGCAACAACTACAATAACAACAAAGAAATCACGAACAAGTACCCCAGCAAACAGTTACCGTCCTTACCCATGGAATGTAGCCCCCAAACGCCCACGTTTCCGCAAGCTGAAATGGTTGCCTTGGAGTCCTGACAGGCCCCTGTTAGCTCTTGGGGGAATAGCTAAACATAGCATTAGCTTAGTGCTCCCTCTAGCGATCAAATCTTTAATCTGGGTTTAAAACCAGCTCACTTGGGAAACAAATTTAAACTCTCCAATCTCTTTATTCCTCCGCCCAAGCTCCGCCCCTTACCCTAGCGCTAAAAAAATGCTGACCCGCCTTTCTGCGCCAGGTTTCAGACCTGGGAACTTGCTGTCACGCTGTTAAACTTTCTGCCTCAATCGGTGGCATTAAATCTATCTGACAAATTATGGGTCAAGAGAGCCTGGTTCTAACTCCTGGAATTCCTAAGGGTGATCCGAACTTGTTTCCCAAGACAAAGTCATTTTGTCATATGGTTAAAATACATTAGCAAAGATGATTGTGAGGGGGATAGAATACTGATCCTGAAAACAGCTTTTTTACCAATTGGATACATCCTACTACTTAGGGAAAGTTGGAATTTTGTGGAATTTAGTGGTTGCCACAGGATACTTTTTCACAAAATTATTTGAGACCCACGAGAGAGAGTACAAGGCTATAATATTTATCAGTTAAAATTTTGTCTTACGTAAGAGATAATGACATATATAGCTTCAAATTTTTATTTTTACCCCTACAGTGGGCAAACCAAGGTCCACAAATCACATTGGTTGAATTTCTAGCTTAGCAGTTATGTATATATTTGGTTAGAGTTAGATTTGGCCTCAGAAATGGATTTTTGATGCTCATATAATTTTATAATGATTGAAGAAATTTAAAAAATCACTATGCTATTAAAATGTACTAGGCTTAATTATAAGTTGAATACCCAGAAGCCAGTAGCCCTGCCTCATTGTTTTAATGAAGCAACTTTGTGTGTGCTATTGTAGATATACCCCCAAGTCCTATTTAAATGATGAAGCAAGACACATGACAGTGTTTTCAGTATGCTATGCTTTACACAAGAAAAGATCTGTGAAATGGTATGGGTTATATATGCATAGGCTCTCTCTACAGAAATGCTGTCTTGGGTGTCTGTTTTGGAGTCTTAACCTGGCTTAACCTGTCTTAACCTGTCACCCTTGGTCCACAGCTGGGTTTACTTATCTCCCAGCAGAGCACACAGACCTCCTCTTCAGACCAGCCGATAGCACATCACTTAGTGCTCAATGGATCTTGGCTAAGCGAGAATACTGGGCAAGTGGAAAGCCAGTTTTTGATGTCAGACTGGATTCAAATGCTGGTGCTGCTGTTTTCTGGCTATTTGGCCTTGGAAAAATAGTTTAATATCTTTGACTCAATTTTGTCATCTGTAGATGTAGCAAGAGTTAAATGTTACAGGTGTGATAAGAGTTCCTAGCCTTCTGGGGATCGTTGACCCCTGATATTAGAAGGAAGTGCCAGCTATCTACACTTCCTATCACTCCATTCGATCCATCTCTTTGCCCAGGATTATTGAGTGGAGAAAGAGACAATGGATTTACAAAAAGGAAGGATTGACCTTGGGAAGAAGGAGGGGGGACATGCAAGTAGGACCAGAGATGTGGACAGTATCTCTCAGTGTTGGGGCAGAAGCCAAGTGAGATTCTGATGGCAGCTCTCTGAGTGACTGCACGTGTGTGTAAGTTTGTACATCAAGAGCAGGGGCTCAGAGAGGATAGGGAGAGATGAAAAATCCAATTTCATTTCTCTGTGGTAGAGGGCGTGACTCTGGTCCCCAGATGAAGATAGCAGTAGAAGATTTCGTTATGTGGACACCAGTGAATTCAGCTCTCTGTGACTGAGCCCCCTACCCACCCCTTGGCCCCTATACACAGGGTACTGTGGAGACGGACATAGAAAAATTAACAGTAAGTCAGTTTTTGATAAAAGGCTTTCAGTGTTTTCCTAAATTAGTGTAATGTTCCATGTCTTCATCTTCATCTACGATGCTTTGATGACCTAGATCTTTGTCATCTGTCTTTATTTCTTTCTCTTATAGTTCCACTCTCGCTGGCCTCCTCCTTATTCCTTAACTACCTGAAGCCTTTGCCATCTGCTGCTTCTGCCTGAAATATTCTTACTTGATATCTCATGGGTTGTTCTCTCACCCCATTTCAGGTCTTTCTCAAAGATAAGTCACGTTGGTGAAGTCGTGCCTCACCATCTATCCTGTTGATAATAGTATTCCTACACGCAGGCTCCCTACTTCTATTTTACTTTTTCTGTAGCACAGATCACATACACTCTATTTATTTGGGCTTTTGCCATCCATCCTCTTCAGAATGTAAGGTCCTTGAAGAAGGACTTTTGCCTATTTTTGTTAGGTATCTTGAATACCATTGTATTTGGATTTTGACATTTGGATTTTGTCTTTGTGACCGTGATGAGCCTCTGACAGTTCTTGAGAACAGCTGTGGTGTGATGGTTGCATTAGATTAGAAGAATTCCAAGAGTGAGTGGATGCACCTGGTGGGGTGAGGCAAGAAGCAGGCAGCTCAGCTGAGAGAGTGAATCTGGGTCAGAGCCATGGGTGTGGGGGGATGTTTCAGGATATCCAACTGGCACTCAGTGCTTCTTTACATGTGAGGGCCAGGGAAGCTTGTAGATTAGATACAGAGTTGAAGTTGCAACTTAACTGGAAGTAGGCCTGAGAGGAGGCGCAGTCAGCTTCTGTCTGGTTACTTTTCTCTGGTTGTTGAAATAAAATACCTGACACACAAAGTGAAGCAAGGAAAGGTTTATTTAGCTTACAGTTTTTTGAATGTTTCAGTCCACACTCAGCTGGCTCCAAGGCAGAGCGGCATGGCCAAGGGGCAGCCGTTCATAGCTGGCACAAGCAACAAGAGCAAAAGGGCAAAAAAGGGGCAAAGACATGCCTTCTTCCCTCTCTTATATTGTATGCTGTCTCCACCCCTGGGTGGCTGCAGAACTCACACCACCAATCCCAGCGCTAGACAACGAACCAATCACAAACAGATTCAGCTGCCTCCATGACTGCATGAGGCTTGGGGGCCACCTAGACACAAACCATAACAGCTTCACAAGCCTATGATCAGTATTGTCACTTAGGGCCACCTGCTCAGAGGAGTCCATGATTGGGATTTGATGCTCGGTGGATTCCATCATGAATTTTAAAATAACTCGATCTTTGAATTTGAATTTTGGAAGCAGAATTTGATGGGATAGTGGAATCTCAGAGTGAGTACAGTGTTTCTCTAGCTACTTCATCTCCTCCATGTGTGGGAGAAAACTGTGAAAGAAACAAAAACTTTATATCTTAGTACCTTCGATGGCACTGTTATTTTTATTTTTTATTTTTTAATTTTTGGTACTGGGGATTGAACTCATGACCTTGTGCTTACCAGGCAGGCACCAGTGCTGCTGAGCTAAATCCCAGGCCCTATTTTGATTTTTGAACAAGGACACTGTAATTTCGTTTTGTATTGTGTCCTGATAATGATAGAGTTGGTCCTGAGAGGAAGAGGTTTGCCTTAGTTAGGGAGGAGATTTGGAATTCACTGAGCTTAAATGATTTCTGGGATCTCCCAAAGGAGGGGATTGGGTTTGTGTCTGGAGCTGGAGCTGGAGGCCTGTCAGGTACATGTAGAAGTGGGCACAGGATGAGAGGATGGGAAGGAGCTGTTTGTGAGCAAGCAAGAGACTGAGGGTGGGGCCTGGTTATGCTTCTCCTGTTTGGATGTTGAAAACTCTGCCAACTGTAGACCCTGGTCTCTCCATGTTCTCTCAGGACCTCCTTTTCTTGTTTTTCTTCTTTGTTCTGGATTCCTTCCAGACTTGTTACCCAGCTTGGACACTAAAATTATCTGTATCAAACACATGTCTCAGCATTTGGTACAGTATTTAGTGTACCCCTGACTTTGGGTCCATCTCCCCAGGCAATCGCTGTCATTCTCTGCTCCCAACACTGACCTACTAAGTGTGATTCAAGATAGCCAGGGATCCAGTTATTAGGTGTCCCTATACATAGGGCTCTAACCTTGCCACCTGCCACCTTTAATAGCTGAGCTGGCTAGTTTCCTAAGGTGGATGTTTCCTGCCAGCCCTCATTCGCAAGTTCCTTCTCCTAGCACTCATCTCAGCATAGACCAATGTACTTCGTTTGTGGTCTTGTTTCTCTCCAAGCACTCACCATTACAAGATGTGCTGTGCGGATTCCCTTTCTGCAAGTCTCAACTTCCCCTTGCTCTTTGAGAGATCTATCATCTCTTTGAGATCTCTATCATCCCCTCTTGCATCTCTTCCTTTGTCTTTATAATATGCTCAATTTTACATGCTCTCTGAAGAATTTTGCATGCTCAGAACACTTGATTCCAGATATTCAGTGTATTTCAGGGGAAATCCAAAATGAAATAAGGCAAGGAATAATGCTGGACCATCTCACTTGTATGCGCTATCTTAAAAACTTAAGTATGAAGAAACAAAGTATGGTAGTAGGATGGTGGTTATGAGGAGTGGAAAAGAGGAAGAAATGAGTTGTTATCCCCTTTGTGCAGAGCCTTTTTCCTTCTCTTTTACTTAGCCAACTTCTGTGTATTCTTTAGGTCTCCTTCAAGGCACAAGGAAGTTTTCTCCACTGGAGCCCTTGTCTGAGCCTGTTGTTACCTGTTTGTTAGCACAGTTCCTTGATCAACATCAGTTTTCCCAACTCCATAAGGAGATTGTTTCCCATAGCAGCAGCCTTGGAATCTTTCAGAGAGGGTGAGGATGAATATTTGATGAATTCAAAGACAAATCCTGCATCCTAGACTCAGCTTATGCTTTTATTTTCCTACCTAACCCTGCTCCAGAGGAGACCCCAGGCCAGACTCACCGCAGAGTCCCCAGCTGGCATAAGGGTAACCTAGGGTCTCACGAAGATGCTGCACTGCAGAGAGACTCAATGAATTTCCACTTAGGTCCTGCTCCTTCAGGCTTCCAGTGATCCATGGAATGGAGAAGAGAACCTTCCAACTGGCATTGGTGAGGAGTGCCCACCTGGACCTGAGAAAGAGAGATGAGAGTTGCATATGTCAAGGTCTGAGATGCACAGTCCTGAACCACAAAGTGGGGCTCTGTCCCCCTAAGCACCAGGCTGCCATAGCAGTGCCATCCCCAGGTCTGACCAATCTTTTTTTCAGCCCATCTGGCCCCTACTGAGTCTAGGTACTCTCCTCTAGGTCTTTTCATGCTACAGCCCTTGGTAAAGCACACTGATGTGTAACGTCTGTTTCTGTCTTAGGCTCAATGTTGTTTCTCCAGGGCAGAGGCAGATATTTGGCAACTTCTTTAAAAATCTGCAGTGCTCAGCTTGGGACCTGGCACTGAAGAGAAGCTTGGTAATTTGACACATTTTCTCATTTTCTTGCAAACATATCTATATTCCTTTGGTACAGAATTCTAGAGTCCCAGAGACCAGAAAGGAAAGAAGGAGACAGGAATACAGAGCTCCAGAGAGGCAGTTTGAGGATAATTCTGCAATAGAGGATGTTGGACATGACCGTGTATATTTCTGTCCAGGTTGGCTTCCATGAACCCCTTTCCCTTCCAAAGATAGCAAGACCACAGAGATGATCCACAGGAGGAAACTGGCAGAGGGGAATGTCCTAGGAGAGAGTATTTGCAGCTTGACTGGGAATGATGATGGACTTTGCATGAGAGTGCTGGAGTAGACTCAGCCCCATGTGAGTCTCCCTTGTTTAGTTTATCTGGTTTTAGACACAATGTTAGTGATCTCATCTGCTTCCAGTCTTCAGCTACTAGAGCTCTATTCCAGGTTGTAGACTGATATTTCCAGTTTCATGCCAGATATCGCTACTTTGACACCCAAGTAATTCTTTTACTATGCCTCAAACTTAATTTATCTTTCCCCAAAGTATGTAGAGCCATGTAGAGGTGAGCAGCAGAGGCCCTGGAGTCAGCTTTCTGCACATGAACCCCTCTTCCCTGGGCCTCCCTCAGCCTCCTCAGCTGCAAAACCAGAACAGCAATAGTACTGAAAACTGCAAAGATTTGTGAGGATTACAAGGTGTGTCAAAGTCTCTCAAAGTCTTCATGTAATTTTACACCTTCTGAAGTTTAAATGCTATATGTTTATCAGAAAAGGATTGAAAGTGGTCAATGTAAGTAAATCAGAAAACTAAAAATGTATTATTCAAATTTGGCAAAGCAAAATAAATTTAAAATAGTTCAAATAATTAAACTTGTAATCAGGCAGTTTTTCTTTTTTCTTTGTCTTTTCTTTTTTCCTTCTCCTTTTCTCTGTCCCTCTTCCCACTCCCCCTCCTTCTCCTGCAGATTGAACCTAGGACTCAGTATGAAAGAACTCTATTTCTAGATGTTTGAGGTGCAGCATCAGGTTTTTCATTTGTGTTCATTCTATTTTCCTGATGTGGGAGTTTACCGCAATAAATTTTCCTCTGAGGACTGCTTTCATTGCAGGTCCACAGGTTCTGGTAAGTTGTATTTGTATGTTTGTTTGCTTGTAGGTATTGTTTAATTTTTTCTTTAGTTTCCTCTGTGACCCATTGATTGTTCAGAAGTGTAGCATTTAATTGCCATGTGTTTATGGAGTTTTTGCAGTTTCTTTTGTCATTAATTTCCAGTTTCATGGCACTATGATCAGATAATAAGCATGGGAAAATTTCAATTCCTTTGCATTTACTAAAGCATGTTCTATGGCTAGTATATGGTCTATTTTAGAGAATGTCATGTCCCATGTGCAGCTGAGAAGAATGTATATTCTGATGTTGTTGGGTGGAATACTCTGTACACATCTATCAAGTCCATTTGTTCACAAGGTTGATTCAGTTCTGTTACTTCTTCGCTAATTTTCTGTCTAGTTGATCTGTCTCTTTGTGTCAAGGAGTTGTTAAGGTTTCCCGTTATAATTGTGTTATTGCTTATTTGATTTTTCATTTCTATTAATATTTGTTTCATGTAACTGGGTGCTCTCATATTTGGTGCATATATATTTAAGATTGTTATTTCTTCCTGTTGGAGTTTTCCCCTAACCAGTATGTAGTGACCTTCTTTATCTTTTTTGATTATTCTTGGTTTGAAGTTCACATCATCTGTAAACAGAATAGCTACTCTTTCTTTTTGTTGGGTTCCCATTGCATGAAGTATTGTTTTCCATCCTTTGACTTTTAGTCTATGAATTTCCTTTCGGGTTAGATGGGTTTCTTGTAAACTGAAAGACTCAATAAGATACAAAATTCCAGGTAAATATGGGGGAAAGGTTCTGAAATCCAATGGCGCTTTTATTCTTTGATTTGATTGGTTTAAGTCTCTTTTCTACTATTTGATTGCAATATGTGAGAAGATAGGAACAGTTCTTTTGACGAAAACAGGGGACATTACGGTAGCCATTGTTGGTTTCTTGTTGTCTGACTTGAAGGCCTATAATGCTTTCACTCTTTTGTTTTATCTGGTTTCATATTATTTTGTTTTGTTTGAGTTTATTGTCTGTAGATGTATGAACAACCATTTCGAAGAAGGCAAGAGACACTAGGGTAGCCATGGTTAATCTCCTGTTGTTATGTTTTGAAAACCTGTATTGCTTGCAGTGTTCTGTTCTGAAATGCTATAGTGTGTTTGACTCTATTCTGTTTTGTTTTGCTTTGTTTTGTTCTATTCTCTTTAAAATTAAAAAAAAAAAAGATGGGTTTCTTGTAGACAGCATATGGTTGGAGGTTGTTTCTTGATCCATTCTTCCAGTCTGTTTCTTTTAATTGGTGAATTGAGGCCATTTACATTAATGGTTATGACTGATATATACTGGCTTATTTTTGTCATGTTATTTTTCTGCTCTAGTTTGTTTATCTTTTCCCTCTGTTTAATTGTTTGCCCTACTTGGTGGTTTTTTTATACTTTGTTCTGTTTTACTCTGATTTGTTTTGTTTTATTCTCTTTAAAATAAAAAAAAGAAAGTATTCTACTGCTGAGCAACATCTTTATCTTTTTTCACTTTCTATTTTGAGGCAGGATCTCACTACATTGCTCAGGCTGGCTTCAAATTCCGTCATCATGCATGAGCCTTCTGATAGGTTGGAATAGAGATGTGTGCCACCATACTTGACCTGAAAGGATGGCATTTTTGTTGCATGTGTAGTGTTTATAATGACTGAAAGAAAAAATTAAAAACGTATTACTCAAAGTGCATGAGGCTTAATTATAAGCCCAACCACTGCCTTAATGTCTCTGGTGACCCTCCTTTCCTTGCCAATAGCCTCAGTCAGTCTTTACCATTGCTTCTTGAACTTGTTGCTGTGACCTCCTTATTGTGCTTCCTGCCCTCCCTGATGGACTCAGTGCCCCTCTACTGCCCTCTTACTTGCAGCAGAAGTTCTCAAATTGACTATGGGATTCTTTCCAGGCTTCATTTGCCACTACTCATTCCAAACTCTCTTGCACTTCCTTGGTTCCTCTTGTTGCTACCTGGCTTCTGCATCTGTGCCTACTCAGGACTCTTCCCAAGGCCCCACATCAGGCCACTGCTACTTGTAGCACCTGTATCCTAGTCCTCAAGGCCAAGTTCCTATTGATAGCCAGGAACAGCTAGAAACAACCCAGCAGGCAAAGAACAGGGAAATGGTCAATTCAGTCATGGTATTTTCCTAGGGAATATTATATACCCACTCAAATTGGTGTTGTATCGGAATTCTTAATAACACAGGAAGACAGTTCTGATATATTAACAAAGCTGTCTGTAAGGTAAGATGTATAGTATGATTCAGTTTCCCATAGAAAAGTTCATAGAAAACTAGAAGGGTATAAGTTCTTAACTATGACCATTTCTCAGTAATGAAATTTAGTTGATAATAACGTTGATCTTTTTTACATTTATTTCTGTATTTTAAAGGGAATGAAACAAAACAATAGAACAAAACAAAACAATAATGATATTGGACTTCAAAGTTTTTTTTTTTTTCCTTTTGAGACAGGGTTTTGCTGTGCAGTTCAGGCTGGCCTTGAGCTCACTTTGTAGCCCAGGCTGCTCTTGAACTTGCAACAATCCTCCTGCCTCAGCCTCTCAAGTGCTGGGATTATAGGTGTGCACCACCAGGTCCAGGTTAATATTGGACAAGATAGTAGGAAATCCACAATATTTACTATATTGCATATTGTTATCATGAAAATAGATGCTCATGCTACCGGCTTTAGGTCTACAAAGTCAATTAAACAATACAAGGATTAAGTTCTTTCTTTAATTCAGATGCCATCATCTCAGCCTGTATTCCTCTGAATCAGTTGGTAACTTACTGGAAGCAGGAGGTCAGGAGGAATCTTCTTTCCCTGCCTGCGATAGCTAACTCAAGGGGAGGGTGCTGCTTCCTGGTTTTCTTCTGGCTGACTTGACCGCTCCTGGCCGCATATCTTTATTTTTATACAATGAACGTAGGTTTTGAGATAAATGAGACAAAAGTTTAAACAATCTGAAAGTAGAAGATCCAGATAAATAAAAACATTTCCTTCTCTGAAAATCTTTTATGTTCCACTTATATGACCATTCCCTTCCTTGTGTGTTGCCCTGTTCAGAGTTCTATTATTGGAAGCATTCCTCTATTATAATTATTGGATGGGCATCTGTCTTCTCTCCTAGGTTCTGCAATTCTTAAGACAGTGATTATGTTTTTTAATTTGTGATTTGTAGGACCTGGAATAAAATCGGAGACTTTGTTTTCTTTGCTGTGAATTGAACCCAGGCACACATTAAAACAAGAATTTTACTGCCAATCTGCATTTCTAGCCCCAAATAAATTTTTAATGAATATTTATAAGAAGAATCAGCTCAAGAGAGTGATAGATATTGACCAGTTGAATGATAAACTATAATTCAAGCAGGAGAACCTGGAATGGAAAGTTGATGGTGTTTTTGGGATTAAAGGGTGATTAATGAAAGGCACTCTTTCATTCAAGCAAGGGTGTACAGTTTTCAAGGAAAAATAGGCAACTCACTATCAGGCACTTACCCTCTAAGTTGATGAGGGGAACCTCGGGGCCAATGTTATTGTCTTTGAGGAGGTGCCTGAAGGATCTGGGTGACCTCTAATCCTGATATGTCAACTTCAATGGATTAAGAAACACCTAGATTAGTAGAACATGGTCTTTTATGTGTCTGAGTTGATCACAGAGGTTGGTCTTGGTACTAGATATGATTCCTTGCCACTTCCTCTAGGGTGCTGTTCTCCTGCACTGCTCCCCAGGTGCCATGAACTAAGCAGCTTTTCTCAGTCACACACTTCCAGCATGATGCTCCTGCCTTGGAGCTAGCTGACTATGAACAGAATTTCTCCAAACCATGAGCTAAATCAAACCTTTCCTCCTTTGAGTTATGACTGTTGGGGATTGCGTCCAACAGTGAGAAAACTGACTAATACAAGCTGAATAAACAATTTCTCAGGGAGAAAACATCAAGAGAGAGAAGCAGAGTCAGGTGACTGCCTGGTCCTTGGAAAAGGCAGGAACAATGTGAAGGTCGGTATGAAGTGTAAGTATATCCAGCACAGAAAGATGGCAGAGAGGTAGGATGAGAGGTGGGAGGACAAGACAGGGTTCTGTCACATGGCCAGGCATACAGAGAATCAAAAATGCATAGAGAATGGTGGTCAGATCGGGCAGTTAGCAGTCACTAGTGACCACCATTCTTTTGCTCTGGATCAGATAAGTGAATGTGCCTCTGTGATCAGGGCATGTAGGCTTGTGGGACTGACAAAGGAGCTGAGAGATGGGTGGTGGGGATCCTCACAAAACTACCCCAGGCAAGGATCCTAACATACTTATCTCTGCTGTCTACGCTTATTTAGTTGGAATGTCTTTGTGTAGTTACAAAGTCTAATGCAGAAAGTGAATATTAGGAGCTGAATGTCTATCTGGACACATGTCCTTGTTCCTTGGAGATGAACCATCACCTGCATCAGGAGCTTCCATCCTGAATCTCATACAAACAGTGAAACAAGTCCAGGGAGTATGGTGGCCAGGACAAAACCCCACTTGGGCCCACTGCAGCGGCTTCCACTTCCACTCCAGAGGAAGCCTGCAGGGGAAGATCTTCTCCATCTTCTTCACTCTATGACGGTTTAGCAGTCTAAATAGGAAGTACAATGTTGGTGTCTCAAATAAATCACATGTCCCATACACTTCTAGCAATTTTCTACACCTCTGAGGCTGTCAGGATGTTCAATTCTTTTCTCATTTCCCCCTCAGTGCACAGGACACTGCTGCAAAGAACTCCTGAACACATTGGCAAAGGAAGCTATAGCTCAGAGAGCTGGGGTGTCTTCGAAGAACACCTGTCTTCAAGAAAATGGAGATGACAGCTGCATCTAACACATACTTCCTGATGTCACCTGCGCTGAGCTGTCTTCCTTTGCTAGATGTCTTCAACAGCCAGAGAGCAGAGGCCCCTGACCTGGGTCCTAAAGAGCTGAGGTGGGAAAGCCTGGGAAAGGCAGTGCAGGCAGAGGCTATGGTGGTCTGAGGGGTCAGTGGGTGCTCATCCCCCTGCCCCATATGCTGCTTCAGGCAAGGGCAGACTAGCCAGCCCACTCAGGGCAGAGGACACAGGGTTAGTACCCCTGGGCTTGAGTCTACCAATCTAAGGGCTCTAATTAATTGGCTTTCATCTGCCATACTCAGAGAAACCCAGGACTTCTACCAACGTGGGTGCTCCGAAGAATAAAATGAGGTTCTGTGGAACTGTATTTCAAGCTGTAATCAGCAAGGAAGGTCTGGGAAAAAGTTTTCCCCAGAAAACGCCCTAGGCACCAGCTGTGGCCACTTCCAGTGCAGATAGATCTTGGACCTCTGGTATTCCAAGACCCATCTTGACTCATCCACACATTCAGTAGGAAGAGCACCAGTTCTGGCTGAGATAGGTTCTGACCAAAAAGGGCCACATGGGTAGCTGTCTTTTGCCAGATTCATTGCTGTGCACCTGGCCAGCTTTCTGCAGCTGAAGTAGAAGACATGCTAGAAGTGGTCCTTATAGAGCTGGCCTTGCTCCCAGGCTCCCCTTACCTGCTGGGCCTGTGCTGACTTCTCAATTCCAGCAGCTCCACACATAGTATGACTATGTGAGGTTCTTCCTGAGTTCTAACACCTGGACCAAATAAGTCCTGGATTTCAGTCAAGTCTCCTTGCTCTTCCACTGTCAGTTTTTCCTGACCAGGGGTTCCTGCTCTCTGGGGTGACATTTTCTGTTTCATTTGTTTGTTTTGTTTTTTTCTTTTTATAGTGTTGATTGAATTTAGGGGCTATTGAGATATATTCTATGTCCCTTTTTATAATATTTATATTTTGAGACAGGATCTTGTTAAGTTGTCCAGGTTGGTCTCTAACTTATGATTTTTTTTGCTTCCACCTCTGGAGTAACTGGATTGTAGACGTATGCCCTTGTGCTTGCCTAGTGTAACTTTTTGGTAGAAGTACTAGCTATGCAAATTTCTGGTACAAATCCTCATTTTTCCAAGACTGTATGGGGCAGGACTTCTCTTTCTGTTTCTGCTACGTTTTCCAGTTCCTATGTAAGGGAAGGAAAGATGGAATTTACACATATGGAAAAGAGCTATTTATTCATTCATTTATCCATTCATCCATCCATCCATTCATTCAAGAACTGAATGAATTTAAGTACTCACTCCAAATAAAACACTGCATTAGCTGTAGACAATGGTATGTTCTGGCATTGCAGTGGATAGAACATGGATGTTGGAGAAGAAAATTCCAGATCAAGTCTTTACTTGGCCATACCTCATTTCTTTATGATGTTTTTTCATTCTTCAAAAATTTATCAAAGATGTATCAGGTGCCACGTTCTGCTCTATGGGTGATAAACAGTGAACAAACAGAAACTACTGTCTGCCCTCATCAAGCCAATCACTAGGATCATTAACGTCACTGAGCCTCTGTGTTCTTTTCTGCACATCTGGGATTGTGATATCACCTTGTAGGAGAACATGGAGGTAGGCAGGAGACAATGGGGAGTGGAGGAGTGCTGCTGACACCTGACAGCATCCCTTCAGAACTCACCACTGGAGGACTTGCCAATTGAACCCTTGTGTAAGCACCTGTGAATGTTGGCCTGAGGGCTTTCTTGTGCCCCAAAGGTGGGGTGAACCAGAAATGCTGGGGAGTTGAAGCTGTAGGGTGAGATCTGCACAGAGAAAAAAAGGCAGTCATGTGATCCTAGGACAGGCTACTCTGAGGCACGATCTACAGTCTTTCTCAGACATTCTCAGCAGCATCCGCTCTCAGTTGGTGTTGTGACTTGGGTATCATTTGTCACCATCAAAACTCACGTTGAAAGTTGTAGTAGTGATAGTGCGTAAGGGTTAGTGGGAGGCATTCTGGGTCATGGTGGTGTACCTCACAAATAAAAATTAACACTTTTCTTGTGGGAATAGGGTAGCTCTCATGGGAATTGGGGCCCCTTTCTTCTCTTCTTCAGATATGTGTTTACCCTTCTGCCTTATTTTTTTCTATCAAATGTGGAGCAGTACTAGATCTGCGCCAGAAGCCAAGCAGGTATGGCTGTTGGTTCTTGGACTTTTGGCCTCCAGAAGTCTTTTTTTTTTTTTTTAGTAAATTGCTTCTCTTCAAACTAATTACCCAGTCTCAGTTATTCAGTTATGCCAATTTAAAATGTACTAAGACAGTTGCTTACAAAGGTAGGGTGTCCCATAATGTACCTCTTCTGGGTTTCCCCTTTCCTGCCTCACTTTCCCTCTCTCCTACTAGTGCACCTGGGAAATGTTCTCCCCAGAAAACTACTTACACACAAATCCCATCTATTGAGGACCCAAACTATTACAGACAGAGAGATGCCTGGTGGACGTGGACTGTGAAGAGATGAGTTTCCTATTTTTATCAGATTCCAGATGAAACAATTGTTACAACCCTTCCCCATCTTTCTCTTCCCATTATTTTGAATTCCTCTTACCACTCTCAGGTGAATTTTATAGATAGTGGAGATAACTCACTGGGAATAAGGAAGCCTGGGTCATCCAAGGGCACCTGCAGAGCTACATCCAGAGTTCAAGGTTTCTACTTGTCCTATTTTTGCAGGGCTGCTGAAGAAAATTCAGGTAGAATGTGAAGTAAAAGTTAGGTAAAACTAATTTTTATGGATTTGTGGCAATGCACATAACTAAATCAGGGTACTTAATATTTTTCTTTCTTGAATTATGTAAGATGGGTGTTAATAAGATCATTTTTAGAGCCATGAGTAGAAATTTATTTTCTTAGTAGCCGGTCTGAAACTTCTTGGTGGAAGTACAGCCTGCATTATGTAGAAAGATATTTGAAAACTACTTGTTGGGGGGGGCGGTCACTGAGCTCCCTATTTCAAGTAACAATGAGAAAACAAGTGTAGCATTCTAGGGAAGGTGAATCATGTTTACTGCCATGCCCAGTTTTAGTAGGCACCAAAACTCTGCCTATGCAAGTTTGGGGAAGAGGGGAGTCTTATAGAGGGAAAGGACTGGTCAGGTTGAGTATTGGAGAGTGAAGGGTAAAGAGAGAAAAGAATGGTGGTGAAGGTACAAGAGGGAACTTGTTGGGTGGGAGATGTGAGCAGGTCAATCCTTTCTACTATATAGTCAGTAGAGTTTACACTCAAACTTTTGTGAAAGTGAATTTTTTTGTAC
>RJWT010003707.1:0-35590 GCA_004365215.1 Cuniculus paca | reverse complement strand
AAAAGTACCACACAATTGATAGATTTTGTATGTATATAGGCACGTAAAATACTATCTAAGTGCACTCAGATACATATACAATCACACATATCTTAGCTTTCCATTCATAGATAATTTTCTTTTTCTTCCTTTCCTCCTCCTCCTCTTCCTGCTCCCCCTTCTCTTTCTTCATCTTGAAGTAATGGAGATGAAATTCAGGGCCATCACACTAAGCTATATCCCCAGCCATTTTTTCCTCTTTTTATTTTGAAATAATGTCTCATTAAGTTGCCTAGGCTAAGCTAGGACTTGATATCCTCCTGCCTCAGCTTCCCAGGGTGCTAGGATTACAGGCATGCATCACCACACTTCAAATAATGTACTCCCTTAACAAAGTGCATATGCAGTTAATGGGAAAATTACATCCTGGAATAGAACAATGTTCAATTCAAAGGTTCACAACAATATCAGATATAGTTCTATGCATGCAAATTGAGACAACAGTGGCAAAGAAAAGAAAAAAGGTCATCAGCAATGCACAGGTATTCAGAAACTGAAGAATGTGTTCCCCAAAGTAAGTCTTGTTCCTAGTGCAAGTCGGACTGCAAGGAAGTATATGAGAAAATGTTACAGTGAGTGCTTTGCAGTGAAGGCTACCCCAAGAAAGCCAGGATATCAGCTGGAGCCCACCCACTTCCTCTGTGCTCAGATCTATCCATCTGGGGGCAGGGGCAGTAACTTCCAAGCAATGCGGGCATCTGTTAATAATGCCAGTGTCTCTTCTGGTTCCAGGTGACCGTGGCAACTAATGTGACCATTTGTAATCCAGGCGAGTACTTGTCTGATAACCTCTGCTGCCAGTGCTGCCCAGTTGGTGAGTCCAGAACACCTTCCAGAGCCTTCCAGGGGCTGCCTTTCCCACCTGGAGAAGTGAAGCCTCAGGTCTTTAGCTAGGACACAGCTGGAGATGGCCCGGGCATAGACACTGTGGCAGCCACTATGACCCACCCTCCCACCTGGGAAGGGGTTTCCCAGCATGCCATTTGCAGGACCTCCCATATGAACAGAAAAGGGCAGATGCTTGTCTTGTGGGAGACTGGAGAATGTTCTGCAGGGTCAGAGGGGCAGTAACTGTGAGGGGTCCAGACTGAGGCTCCCACCCACCACCCCTCCTTTTAGGAGGAACCCAGACGTGGCTAAGTATAGGAGACTCCTAGCAAAGAGATGGCTTATTATTGCCCTCATGTGTTTCATCCTCATGTTACTACTGTGGGAAACAAATACCTGCTCTGTATTGCAAGGAGGTGTATGACAAAAGGTATATGACTGTCCACACCTGGGCCACTCACCCCCAACCCTCCACACACCTATATATACCTCCACATGAACATACACACTTGTCCATGCTCATCTGTAACACACTTATCTGTACACTCACTTACACATGGATCCAAAAATACGTGCTCCAGTACATATGTGCACGTGCACACACTTACAAGTGCACAGTATCTCCTCACACACCTGCACGATGCACACACCACCGATCAGGAACAGAGGAGATATCGCTGGTCTGACCTGAAGTCTGCTGAACTCAGTGTGTGTGTGCAATGCCTGCAGGGCTGAGGAAGTGCATAATCAGGAGTTTGGCCTGCCTCTGCTGTGCCACTAGGGAAGCCCTGACGGAAGCACATTAGAGTAGGAATGCTGCCTGGGGCCTTTGCCAGACACCTCCCCTTCCACAGCTTCAGGGTTCCTCTGTGAAACCTGCCTGGAGCAGTTAGGAACCTCAGGAGAGAGCTGGAGATGGTGCAGCAAACAGGCTCAAAATCCTCTGCCTTTCATACTGCAGGGCATTGTCCAAATCCAGGGACGCATGAGCAGCAGGTTTAGCTTGAAGACGATGGCAGGGTGTAGGTCCAGAAGGTTCCAAGAAGGGTAGAGTCATGGGAGCAGGTATTGTGCAGGTTGCCTGGTTGCCATGTGTCCTAGGGAAGGGACAGTGAGTAGCAGTTCTCAGTTTTGGACTCTGTTAGAGTAGGGCACCCCTGGGCCCTGTGTCACTTCTCTCCATTCTCATGCAGGCCACTTTGTCATAAAACCCTGCCAGGAAAACCATGGCATTGCGGAATGTGCACCATGTGAGCCTGAAACCTTCATGGCCCACCCCAACCTCAAGCAGACCTGGTTTCTCTGTTCCCAGTGCCAGAAGGGTAAGTGTGGTGCTGTCAACCGGCAAGAGTGATAGTGACAGTTTTTGCTTGTTTATTGTTTATTGGGGTGTTTTGTTTTTCTTTGCTTTGTTCTGTTTTTGTTTTTGTTTTTGGCACCGGGGATTGAACTCACAATCTTGCACTTGCCAGGCAGGTGCTTAGGCCACTGAGCTAGATCCCCTGCCCTCTGTTTTGTTTTTTGCAGTGGTGGAAATTAAACCCAGGGCCTTGAAAATGCTACATAGGCAACCGTGCTCTTTTTTCCAGATGGTCTGCTCTCACCCTACAGAGTGTATTTCTCTTGTGACTTTTAATTGGCCCACACTTGTTCTGCAGAACATGTTTCTTTTCCTACCTTTAATAAATGTAAAACCTCAAAAAGAATTGCTACATAAGTGCTCTACCCCTGAATTACACTCCATCTGTCCACTGGCTTTAAAAGTGCCCCCTGCACCTAGTTCACAGAGACCACACCAACGCCATGCATGGATGTCAAGCTGGCCTGGTGTCCCTTACATAGGGTCTAGTTCCAGGTGTGAAATGTCTCCTGACTGCGGTGACATATATACACTGCCAAAACATCACTCTTCAAATTATTAGGGTTTTTAAGGCCATTTAGCAAAAGGGCTACATATGAGATTAACATGTAAGAATTCACCTAAGTAACTATGTGGCAGCAACAAATTGTTTTTATAAAAAGGTCATCTAAGAAAAAGATACTCATTTGCATTAGCCAAAATATAACACTGAGATACATTGGACTGAATCTAGCCAAGAATGTGTAAGATGAACAAGCAGTATTCAAGACCAGCTAAATTGTAGAAAATAGGAACAAGAGTGTAGGTAAAAAGATTTAGTCTCATAAAGATGTCTGTTACTGCCCATGGGATGATCCCTAGAGTCAGTTCATTCTTGAGATTCCCAACAAGGATTTTCTTGAAATGAGAAGCTAACAGTTGCCACAACACCCTGGAGACCACAGGCCAGATGGCACTATGCTTACTCTGATGTCACAGCTCTGTGTAAGGGGACAATGAGGATGACCTGAAGTCCATGGAGGGCTGGGATGGTGGGATGAGCGAGACAGCACACAGCCCAGACAGAGGCCACCACAGCGGTGATGCATTAAAGCCCACACAAGTGAGCAAAACTGTAAAAGGAAAATTGAGTATCTATGACTTTAGGGCAGCAAATAATTTTTATGTAAGTGATAAAAGTCACAAACCACAAGAAGAGTTTAATAAATACCAGTACATTAAAATTCATGTTCCTATTCATCAAAAGATACTCAAACTTAAAATGTTAAGCCACAGAGTGAGAGAATAGGTTTGTGATACTAAAAGACACACAAGGCCAATGTCCAGAACACATAAAGCTGCGTGTGCATCAGTAAGAAAAGAGCTTATAGGGCTGGGGCTGGGGCAGAGCACTTGCCCAGCATAGGTGAGGACCTGGATTCTATCCAAGGTGAGAGAGAGACAGAAAGACAGACAGACAGACAGACAGACAGACAGGGACAGACAGGGAGAGAGAGAGAGAGAGAGAGAGAGAGAGAGAGAGAGAGAGAGAGAGATCCCAGTCCAGACTGCAAGGCTCCTGCTGGTTTTTCCACAGATTCACCAGGTCACAGACAACAGGCCCTGGTTGTTCCCTTTTTTGGTCCCTGAATTAGAAGACAAGGCAGATTCTTCACCCTGGGTCAAGAGCCCACCGATGTCGCCTTGCTGTGTTGTGGCTGATGTACAAGAGGACAGAGTCCCACCCTGATGACTGACTCTCAGCCTTCTCTCTAATAGACCAAGAGGTGGTTTCAAACTGTTCCTTGACTACTGATTGGCAGTGCCAGTGCAAGAAGGGCTACTACTGTTACTCAGAAAACTGTGTGGAGCACTGATTCCAGTGCAGCAGGTGCCAGTGGGTGAAAGGTGGGATTCTCATTCTCCTTCACCACTTCCTTTTCTTTGGATCATTTATATAGTTCCACCAGCCTCAGGAACCCCATCTGTAAAATGGGGATACCGGGGTAGCACCTGTGATATAGGAGATTAACAAACCACTTGAATGTGTCCTGATAGCCTGCCTGGAGACAATGTTTATGTGCTAGTCGGTTTTTCCACACCGTGACCAAATAGCTGAGAAAAACATCTTGAAGCAGGAGTTTACTTTGCCGCATGGTTTCAGAGCTGTCAGCCCACGGTCAGTTGGCTCTGTTTCTGTGATAAGGCAGAAACATCATGATGGAAGGAGGTGATGTTGGAAGGCTATTCACTTTCTGCTGACCAAGAAGCAGGGAGGGGAAAAGCCTGAGAGGAAGGGACAGCGACAAGGTTGAGCTCCAACATCACATCCCATGATCCACTCCCTCCAACGAGGCCCCACCTCCTGTTTCCATCACCACCTAATAATGTCACCAAATTATGATATTCAGGTGGGATTTCAAGACCTGGAATCCCTAATAGTTAGAACACACAATGGAGGTGCACATATAGTGTAAGACCAGCTAGTGACCAGATCCTAATGTTTAGTGGAGGGGCTACTGTTAGACTGAGAGGCCAGGGACAGCCACTCTGAGGAACTGGTCAAGAGGGAGGGAGAAAGTGAGCCATAGAAAGTTCTGGGATGAGAGAGCTCTAAGCTCTCTCCAGATGAGGTAGAATTCTGAACAGGTGGGCATGAATTTTGGGTGGGGAAGTCATTAGGGAGATAGTCACAGTAATAAGGGCACTTGCAAAATAGCTTGCATTTGTAACACATGCTACAGACACAGTTTTGGTTTTTAAATACAACTCAGAGTATGCACTTGATGAATTCAAGCCTTCAGGTCTGGTTCAATCAGCTCTCTGGCTTCTGTGAACTTGATTGCCTTTCCTCTTCACCACCAACTGGCTTTGTCTCTGTACTGACCTCCATCTTGGTAGAGAGACAGCAAGTCTAGTCCTCATGGTCAAATGCTCTACCAGAAGGCTCTTCTCCTAAATATCAGACAACTCCCAAGCTGTACTCTCATTGGATCAGTTTGGGCAAGATTACCAAAGCATAGCACGGCCATCCTGGGGTGGGGACTGATCCCTTACAACCTGTGTCCTATGGGTGATGATAAGTATGAGCTGAGTCTGGCTGGGCACAAGTGACACTCAGTGTTTCCTCCCAGTTGTTCACAAAGCAGAGCTGTCCTTGAGCCATGCCATCCCAGGGCAAACACCATATGTGCCGAGATGAATCAAGAGTCAGGTAAGTGGATAGCTCGTTATCTTAAATCCAGGTGCACAAACCTTTTGTGGACACCATGTCGTCTGTGTAGTCACTACTCATCCCTGCCATTGTAGTAAAAACAACCTAAGACAATAATTAAACAAATATGCAATGTTATGCATTCTCAGCTCTCCCTGTGCTGTGATTTCACAAGGGTAGGCAGGATTCCTGAGCAGTCACCCAGATATCTCCCAGGGTGAGCCCTGCCCTGTCCCTCCTTCATGGGTGGCCAGGACCAGCCAATTTTCTCCCACTAGTAAGCTATGTCCTGGGAGTAGACAGACCTCTCAGCCAGGATCACTCACATGAGACCCCATCCTGGGGAGCAGAGCCTCCTGCTCCAATTCTGGTGAGAGAGACCACCTTCCTTTTCCAAAGACCTGAATGAGATCTCACAGCCTCTGAGTTTCAGGGCTGGAGAGAGAGTGATGGAAAACAGGGACTCTCCTATGGCTACCACTCTGGTAAGGACAGCCATGCCCATCCCGGCCCCAACACTCTATTCTGCATTCTTGTAGCAAACCCAAACTGGCTTGTACCTACTGTCATTATAATCATCATCATCATCATTGTCATCATCATCATCATCATCATCATCATCATCATCATCATCACAAAGTGCTGCTACTTTAAGACAGGTAAACTAGAACTGGGTTCACTGATGAAAAAAGGAAATCTGCAAACTCTGCAGCTCAGAATGGGGCTTACAAGATTCTTTCTCTCTCCAGCAGCAACTCATGGATCTGAGTTGGAAGCCTTCTGTGACCAGCTCCTCAGACATCAGGATCTCAAGTCAGTCATCTGTGATGGCAGGAAATGCCATTCGGGAAGCAGGGGACCTGAGGGAGATGAGGCCCTGTGAATCTCCCAAATGTTTGCCCAGGTTGTGAAATATAAGTATTCTGACATTTCCTTTCTCTTAGAGAAGTCATGTCTAACTCTCCCTTTTTTCTGATTTTAGTAGAGGACAATGAGATGGCACTCCTGTAAGTATCATGCTGGGATTTGCATCCATCCCTCCTGGAAATTCCTTATGGTGTCTCAGGGTCCCACCTGCACTGAGCATTCAGGCTGTGGTGCAGGGAAGTCCCAGGAGCTCCAGAAGTGGGTGGCACACAGCCCAGGCCCTTCTATCTGTATCCTCATGTTTAGTTTGTGCTGTACTCTTTGTGTTCCCCTCATGAGAGCTGAAGAGTCTGTGCTAGAAGAGACTGATGTTCTAGAGGTTTAGACCACTGATGGGAAATTGAGGCACCGAAGGGTAAGGACTTTTTTTATGAGTGTCCTGGGGCTGCTATAACAGATGACCACAAACTTGGGCTTAAAACACAAGTCACCCTACTGTCTGACCATTCTGGAGGCCAGATCTCCAAACTCAAGGTATGGGCAGAGCTGGTCCTCCAGAGGCACTGGGGCAGGGTCCTTCCTGCCTCTCTCTAGTTTCTCATGGTTCAGGAAGTCCTTGGTTTTGCATAGTACCCATCTCTGCCCTCATCCTCCCCTGTCTCTGTGTATCTCTTAAATGGATTCCAGTCATTCAGTTTAGGTCCCACCATGACCTAGTGTGTCCTTGTCTTAACTTGTCCACATCTGTAAAGACCTATTTCCAAATAAGATCACAATCACAGGTACCAGGGATCAGGATATGGAGATGTCTTTTGGGAGCCTCAGCTCACCCTGTGACAGGCTTCTCTTGGGACTTCCTGGGAGCTGCAGCAGACCTGAGACCTAACCCTGGGCAATATTCATATCTAAAGCTGCATGGACTAGCTTTCTCCTCAGGTGCATGGCATTTCTTCCTCCAAGCATGGTTTACGCAGCACCATCACCACAAGAAATGACTCTGTTCTTTAGTCACCTGGCAACAATGAACTCAGTGAGGATATTGAAGAAAGGAAGGGCAGGGCCTATCTTCAGACTATTCATCGTGAGATGTCTGGCTTCTCAGGGGCCTCTGGTTCCTTCTCCCAGAAGGCTGCCAACCACGTTGAGTTTGGGCCTCTATGGTCCTCAAATGAAAGATGAGAGTCTGATAGGTCCTGGCCTAACCTCGTTCTCCTGACCTCTGGGATTAGCTGGTGCTGCACAGAGCCTCCCACACCCTGGATAGCAGAAATACATCAAATGCTACAACTTTTCCGAACATTTCAGAGATGCAAAAAAATTCTCCCTTTTTGTTTTGATTTTTTTTTCAGTAATTAATATGTTATTATCAATTTGAACATGAGATCCCCCAACATACATGGAAGATGTTTGTATGGTTTATTGAATTTGAAGAAAGTAAAACTAAGATATATGCACACAAAAGTTCAGGAAATGTAAAGAGAACATCACCATGAGACACTCCTCACATGGAGGCAAAGCTCCGAAGGAACACTTCTATTTCTAAACTCACGGCTATCCTCCACCAATGAAGTTAGACATGCTTTTGCAAACTATTATAAGCAACTTGTTCGTCAAAAACATCTTCAGTAGACATGCAGATGCTCAAAGTGTCTTTTGGCACAGAACAATGTTAAATAGTGGGGGTCAATCAATTCGAGCTTCCCCAGTGCTGATCCCACTAGAAACTTCAAGAACCCCTAATAGGGCAGTACCCCTTCTCTGTATAGATTCTGCATGAAGCTCAATGGGAAGTTAGTGTTGTGTGCAGAGTGCTTCCTGGCCAAGGAAGTGCCTGTGACCTGTATGATCGAAAGAAGCTCCAGAGGGTTGTGAGCAGGCCAGTGGGGACCCTGCTTATGGTGCCAGGGACACTCATAGTCCACGAAGCCTCGTGCCCGGGATCCAAGGAGAGAAGAGACTGTGTTGTCCTTTTACCTCAAGATGTTCGTGTGGCCTACAAGGAGGTGTGGTGCAGACAAGGTGCTCCATACATGTGTATGACTAAGTCCACAACGATGCCACTTGGCAGTCACTCCAAGTGGCTGAGGACACTGCTCTGCACCAGGCTCCAGGAACAGATCAGTGCTTTCAGGCCATCCCTGAGGTCTTCTTCATGAGGGAAAGGTTAGACTTAGACTTGAGCCCCTCTTCTAAGCCAAGATTAGCAACAGTGGAGCATGGCAGTAGTCACAAAGCCCTTGTGAAGCACTTTAAGCTTTTAAAAATATTTATGCCAAAGATATTTGTCCACCAAAAATTGTACAATTTAGCAAACGTGATTTTATTTTTTTTCCAAATCCATTTTATTTCAAGGATAAAAAGAAAGCAAAGGAAGGAGGAGGAGGAGGAAGAGAAGGAGAAAAGAAACTACAACAAAATTTCAAAACACATAATCAGGGTTATTTAACTTTAATAACCTTTATTTACATAATAAAATTATGTTTCCTAAATAGCATTTCTTCTGTTTTCGGTGGGTACACAAAGCACTGTGATGTTAAACAGTGTCCTGGATGTATTGGATCTGAGTGAGTTTCTTTCTTAGTGTCAGTTCTATTGGTAACTTCATGAACCCCAGTCTTGGAAGGGCTGCACCCTTGAATAGAATCTAAATAAATTCTGTATAAATCACAAGGAGAGATCATTCCTGCGTTCCACCAGAGTATTGTCAGGTGGGGGGTACCCTTGGGAAGTGGTTACACACACAGAAAGGCAATGAGGTTGGGGGTTGGGGAGGACTGCACCCTGCCCATCCTTCTCGCTTACCACGAACATTAAATTCAGCACCAGTCTCCGAAAACATGCACCGATCAGCCTGCTTAGCTCCACCCTTTGTCAAGCAACTTTCAGCTTCCAGTTCTTCATTAAAGTGAATGTCCCAGTACCTGTCACACTGTCAGGTCAGGAGGTTGGGTCTCTCCCAATTTCATCTCCCTTCTCTCCACACGCAACCTGCTTACTGTCCCCGAGGGATTGCTCAGACTGCCTGCCTGCTTTGCCCGCCCATCCTTTCCTCTTCTGTACACTGCGCTCCCTATCTGAAGCGCTTGTTTTCATTGGGCTTTTCCGGATTCACCCCGTCCACTTGGCAGCTGGTCGGATGGTATTTCTACAGTACAGATCGGTCTCGGCTGCTCCTTGAACCCTTCGATGTGTGTGCCATCCTCGGCTTTGCTTACTGGATGCTTCCAGCGTCCTCGCGGTGCTTCAAGCCCCGTCCTGGCCACAACACCGCCCGGTGCTTTGACGCTGCCCGGGGTTTCTCCCGGGCTGCTGATCCGCTGGGGTCATCTGCAGGACGCCGTGTGCCCGGGGTGGCTGCCCGTCACACCTTCCTCTCGCTTGTCTTCTGCCAGCTCCTGACCTAGCCCGTTCCCGGGCTGGACTGTCCCCTGGCACGGTCGGACCGTGGCAGCGCGACCCTTCCAGCTAGCCTGACAGGATCCGGACCTCCGCGTCCCGGCGCGCCCAGCTCGACGCCCAGCATGCCCCGCGCTGCGGCTTCCCAGCCCAGTTGCCTAGCGACCGGGCGTATCCGGAAGGCGGCGGGCTGGGCGGGACTTCCGGGGCGCGGTTGCATCAGATTCTGGGAAGCGTCTGCTGCGCGGGTCTGGGTTTCCCAGAGATGGCAGGTTCCTCCGGGGAGCAAGGTGAGTGTCGCGGTCGGACGTCTGGGACCCGGGCAGGCAGAGGGACGCCAGGAGGCGTCGCAGCGACCCGGCGATCTGTCAGGCGGCGCGCCCCAGGAACTAGAGCCGTGGATTCCCAGGCGGACAGTGGGCGAGCCACTGTCTGAGGGGCCAGAGGAGGACCAGGGAGGGCAGTAGGTTCCCGGACGGACGGTGGCCGGGCCAGACTCAAAGGGGCAGTGAGGACCCAGGCAAGGCTGTAGGTTCCTGAGCAGACAGTGGATATATAGCGCGATCATTTATCAAGCCAGGGCTCTGAGGAGCCACAGGTCCATGGGCGGGTAGTGGCTAGGCCCGGATTCTGAGGGCCAGTGGGTCCCCAGGGCAGACAGGGTCCAGGCCAGGGCTCTGAGGCAGTGGGCCAGTGGTCAGGTCCAGGCTCTGGGAGACAGCTGATCCTCAGGGCTGGGAGTAGTGGCCTGAGCTCTGAGGAGTGGCCTACAGAATTCCCGCAGGCTTGATTGCCAACTTGACCCTAGCCTTGCAAGACCACCCCCTCCCCAGGCTGTTTCCTCGTTGGATTGGGGCCAAGGTCTCTTTGCATATGTGACCATGGAGTGGACTTGTGTCAAACAAGCTGTCTCCAGCAGGTACCTGGGCCCAATATCTCCCCTTCCTGCCCCAGCAAAGGCAAAGGCTCAGGGTTGTTTTGGTTTTCTGTCCAGCCAGGTGGGCGGAAGGTCATTTGAGGTTGGTACTTAAGAAAATAGGACAGAGGAAACTTGAGCTACATGTACACACACATAAAAGGGCTTGGGGTTTAACCAAAGCTTTCATCTGTAGTTTGGCCATCAGTCACAATCTGGAACTACCTTGTAAGAGCATTACTGCCTACTTTATTGCCACCCAGGAGTTTCCCCAAGGAAGTAGCCTTGTGAGCTACCGATGTCAACCAGGGGTAAACCAGAATCTTGGCATTCAGCCCTCTGAAGAACAGTGGGTCTTTCCTCTCTGTTCCTTCAGCGAGATTTTAGGTGCTCAAAAGAGTAGTGTGCGGTCCAGATTCCTAACACAGTTGACTTTGTGAAGGAAACATGGTTAGTCTAGATTTTATTCACTGTGCTGGGAAAATTTGGATGTCACTTCTGCGTCTTGTCTTAGTTTCTCATTGCCAAGACACAATACCTGACACCCATAACTTAAAAGAGGAGATGGTTATGTTGGTTCACAGTCTGTGGAGGTTCCAGTGCATAGTCAGCTGGCTCTAAGGCAAGGTGGCATGGCAGAGGAGAAAGAGCCTATGACATGGTTGCAGGAAGCAGAGAGAGGGATCAAGGGAAGAAGGAGGAGATAGACCCTTTCAGGCCATGCCCCCAGTGACCCACCTCCTCCATCAGGCTTCACCTTCCAAATAACTTTTTATTTATTTATTTATTTTTATTTTATGAGACAGGGTATCACTGTATAGTTCATGCTGGGCTTGAACTCATGGTGATCCTCCTGCTTCAGCCTCCCACGTACTGGGACTACAGGCATGTACCACCACACCCAACCCAAATTACATTTAGCTATAAACTCATCAGTAGACTAATCAGTGGATAAGTATCATGTTCCCTTGATCCAATCACCTCCCCAAAGCCCCATCTATGAGTGAATGAGGGCACATCCAGATATAAACCAGAACACATTCCATATCTTGTAGTAGTGTAGGTTATTCTGTGCTGTCCTGTACTATCTATCCCCTGTTTCTGAGGCCTCAGTGGGTTCTAAATAGGTGACTAATCACCTTGGGTAACCCAGTGACATGGAACACCCAGATGACAGGGCTGTCATCCTATACCTAGTGGCAGAGGTCCCCATTTTCCAGGCTTGCTGCATTCCACTCAGCTGGTGTGCCTGGATTCCAGCACTGCACCAGTCCTAGAGCAGGCATTTCACCAAACTCCATAAAACACCCATGTGTTCAACAATCTAACCCTGAGCCTGCCTTTCAGGGCTGGATTCCCACCCCTGCCCCATCCTTACAGCAACATGAGGTAGTGTTTCTTACCTCGGAGGATGCCATGAGCACTAAATGAGTTAGTAGATACAAAGAACTTAGAACAGTACCTGGCATGTAATAAGTGCGTGTGTGTGTTGAAAACTAGAACCTGTTTCTTTGCTTTTAAATTAAAAGTGTATATTTGGTTCATTTGTAAACATAATAACATATGGAAGGATTTTGTCTGTTTCTTGTTTATTTTTTAGTTTTAGAATTTTTGGTTTTTGATGCCAGGCATAGTGGTGCACTCCTGTAATATTGGGAGGCTGAGGCAGGAGGATCATTGCAAGTTTGAGATCATCCTGGGCTACAAAGTGAGCCCAAGGCCAGCCTGAACTGCATAGCGAGACCCTGTCTCAAAAAGCGAAAAAAAAAAAAAAAAAACTTTTGGCTTTTGAAAGAAATGGCTCATTTTTGCAACTTGGACCAGTGTACTATGTCCTTCCTCTCCTGCCTTGCTGCCCTGAACACATACCCTGTCCCTAGAATGACCCTCAGACAGACAAGCCTGGGCCATCCTCTGAGAAAACAGGAAAACAAAATCATACAACCTTAGTATCACTACCAGAGACCTCAATACTGTGGGCTTCCAGTTTCTGAAAGTTGTCCCCCTCCCGCCGCCCTGAGGTTGAACTCGTTGAAAGTGACCATCTCCCCAGATTTTTTTGGGATTCCCCTTTTCTGGCCCATCTTCCTTAAGCTGTCTCATGTGCATCTGTCATAGTCTTGTGAATCACAGCCTCTCCTCTGTAGTCTTGGTGCAGGCTGGGTATTGGGCAGGGCCTGATAGGAAGGGCTCGTCCCAGGGCCTTCTGGGTGGACAGTGCTCATCTTGGGGTCTTTTCCTACAGACTTGGGACATCACTTTGGTGACTGCTGTTGGGTCAGGCTTAGTCTAACTTTTATACAGTCTAGCTCAGCGAGTCTTTATATCATAATACACCCAGAATTTCTCAGCATTAGTCTGTAGTGGGTGCTGCTCTAAGTACTTTATCTCTGTTCTCTGTTGTTACCTTGGAGTGGCTCTTTACCAAAGATACACCTGTGTCTTCCTGTGCATGTGAGAACCGTGATGTCCAGAGAAGTCAAGCAATAATTCCAACATCATACAGCCAGAAGCAGTGCCAGACTTCTATCTGGGGAGATTGACGGCAGCAGGAATTTTAGCCACCATACCGTACCACCTTTCCGGAGTCTGTTCACATAATTAGGAGAGCACCAGATATTGAATGTGCTAAGGCGGCTAAATAAACAGAGATTACATGCTTTGCTGTGTTCCCCAAAGCAGAGTGAAATTACCTATTTGTGGGATACAAATATTTGCTCATCTGTGACCTGATGTGGAAGGTCTTAGGGCAGTGCCCTCAGGGTGGCTCTGCGTGTGGTAGTGGCACCATCTGATTATACCAATTTGTCTCAGCGTGGGAGGAAATTGGGTACATCTGATAACTGGTGGCCTCCCCAGGAAGGAGGAAGGTAATAGCACCTTTCCTCAGGGAAGAGGTGATGTCTGAGAACTACCCTGTGACCTGGCTCAGGAGAAAAATGGAAGCTGTCAGTATTCAAGAGGTTCTGGGCTCCAGGAGAGAGCGGCATTGCCTCAGAGGAGGCTGAGGCAAGGGGCACCCGCCCATCTTCCCCAGGATTCGAGTCAGGTAGCATTTTCCATTCCCCTGTCAGAGTCCTGGTCTGGGTGGGAACCTCCACAGAAACTGCATTGGAGCTGCTTGGAAACTGCCAGGAGCTTTTGCAGCAGTCTGAAGGCACACATTGCTGAACACCTACAAGTCAAGAACCCCAAGGGGAATGTTAGCAGAATGGAATCAACTGGCAGAGAATCAGGGAGTAAGAGAAGGGTGCAGGCCTCCACCAAGCTGAGGCTGAGCTTCTTGGCCACTTACTAGGAGCACAGGCATGCTGTGTAGGGCCTGTGTTTTATTTCACAGGCACCCACCTGTTTCACTAGGCTTTTTAGCACACTGGAGTGGGAGCCCTGGCACAAAAATGAGTCTCCCAGAGCTTAATTGAGCTCTTCTTCTTGTTGGGCTCACCCCAGAGGTTCTGACTGGCAGATCTCAGGTAGCCCAAGATTGTGGCTTCTAAGGTGCTGCTGAACATCCACCACACTTTGAATTTCACTAGAAGATAAGGCGGGAACCTGAACCAGGCCTAGAGCAGATGTAAGTGCTGAAGGAAAGGAGCCAGAGGAAGGGTACCCATTTGACTTGTCTGGAATGTGGGTTATTTGACATGAGTTTGGTTCCATCTCAGGGGTGCTTGCACTTGTGTGGTTTAGTAAATGCTTTGTAAGGAATGGTCCCCCTTTGGGGCATTCTCACCTCCAGGGTTCTGTCCTTTGACGTATTTACAGGCCAAACCACAAGTTCACTTGGTGGGACATTCTCCCCAGTGGAAGCAGAGCAGGAGTTTGGGCTTGGCATGTGCAACCCTGGTGAGGGCCCTGGGAGAATTAGGCCTTCTCCCACATGTTCTCATCTCAGAACAGTCCGTCAGCCAAGGTCTGGCTCAAACCCAGGATCCCATGAAGCTGATTTGTTTTTATTTGTTTCCGCCAGACGCCCTCAAGTGCAGCTACCACATACTCAAATGAGCACCTCCCTCACACTGGCCACCCTGTCCACTCTGAGGGCTTCTCTCCCCAGCTAGGCTGTGTTCCCTCATGATGATTCAGGATGCCCCATGAGAACTTTTAGGAATGAATGTGTAATATCTGGGTAAGCTCCTCCAGGGAGCTGTCTGTGTGTAACAGCGATTATAATCATCATCATCATGCAGGAGCAATTATAATAATGATGATAGCAAGCTGGGTGCTGGCTGCATGCCAGGCGGTTTTTAAACATTTTTATATGTGTAATTTCACTTAGCGTTCCACTACTTTACGAGGCAAATGTTATGAGCGTGGTTTCCGGCGTGAGGAAGGCAGGTGCTTAGCCTGGGGGGAGGGGGGGCTGGGACTGCGTCCCGCAGTGCCTGTCCAGAGCATCCTGTAGCCTGACCTTCCTGGAGCTACTTCCTTAGCTCTCTAAAGCCACTGTATCGTTATTGTGTTGTGTATATTTTGCTCATAAAAAATCACGTATAGTACTTAGTGTAGACAGTATAAGCAGTGGAGACAGAGAGAGAGATAAAATCGCTAACAACCCTGAGCGTTGGATTTTGCTACTGTTGACATGTAGGTGAGTCCTTCACAGGCCTCACAAGGATGTGCTCAGTGTGAAAAGCTCTGTTGTGTGTTTGCTGTGGGGTAGGCAGAACCCTGAAACTGAGCCTGTGTGCGGCTCCCCAGGGTGAGCTGTCACCTCTCCCTGCTCCCTCTCACCACCCTGGGGCCTGATGTTGTTCCCGAGGAGTCTCACTAGCGACTGAAACGTAGGTCAGTATGGGGGACTGACCATACCCTTGAGGGGACCTGGCTCGTGTGAGTCTGGCAGGTTCCCCACTGTATGTCTGGTGAACACCATCTTCTTCCTACTTAGGATGTTGCTGGTACCACTTGACAGGCTGCTGGACCACTGGAGGAGAATATTGGGGTGAAACAGAAGTTTTCTGGAAGGGAATTGCTCCACACAGGAATTTTAGGGACATTTCATATTCATTCAAGGTTAGACATAACTGGACGTAGTTTAGTGGTGCTCAGGGCAGAGGCTGCCCTCAGCTGGAAAGAAGAACACCCTGTCAGTGTCCACTCCTGCGAGGTCACAAGAGTGATGTTGGCAGCTCTCCTCGCGGACATGCCTGGCCTCCTTCACCTGTGGGCAGAATCCCAGCGGTACTGACTGGAACGTGGAAAAAGGGGGCTACTTTCCAAACCCACGCTGGTTCCTGAGAGCTGCTTCTTGGGGAGTAGGAGCTAATGGATCCCGGAGGCACTGGTCCTGGGACTTCCACAGTGGCACTGCTGAGCAGCAGCAGGTTCTTGAGTATCTAGAATGTTCCAGGCTTGTTTCTGTCTGCCAGGCACACAGCCATGGTAAAGCATGCCAAATGGCAGGATGAGCAGACAATAAAGGAAAGTTAAGTGTCAGGGAGAAAGATCCAGAAGGCTGGGGCCTGGGGTCATGGGCATTGCAACATTGCTGACCTGAGCACAGCTCTGAAGGAAATAAGGTCCCCCTCAGTATCTGGGGGATACTTAAAAAGGAATAGCAGGCCCATGTGCCTCACCTGAATGGGGTGTGAGCAAGGCTGGGATCAGTGTGAGGAGCAACCCTGGTCCTCTTCCGCCAGAGTGAATGGACAGGGAAGTTGGGTCTGAGTCCCCGCACATACACGCAGCTCTTTGCAGGATCCTTGGCGATGCTCCTGGTTATAGGAGGCACACTTCACAGTGCATACTCCTAGGATGGTCCACCTTGGTCAAATGTGGCTGGAACATCCCTTTTGGTAGCCCAGAGCATTCTCATGTGGGCTTGGGTCACCCCGGGATATGGCCTTTGACCACTGAAAGTTACGCTAGGCCTGGCCATCTCCATGCAGGTGTGCATAGTGGCTGTATGTGTGGCGAGCGCTGCCATTCTCACCTGCTGCAGCCTCATCACCCCTCTGCTGCATCTCACTGTCTTTAGAGAGAGTATGCTACTATGGAAAGGGAATTAGGGTTCTTTGTGTTGTTGTTTCTGTTATGAGTTTTTAAAATTGAGGTGAAGTTCACGTAATATGAAATTATCGTTTTAAAGTTTACAATTTGGTAGCATGTAGTGCAGTCACAGTGTTGTGCGAGCAACTTCTATTTGGTTCTGAAGTGTTTCCCTTCAGCCAGTAGAAAACCCGTGCCATCAAGCATCACTCCCATTCTCCTGGCAACCATTGGCATGTGTACTGTCTACCTGACGTGCATGTTTATATCCAGGAAAGGTTTTGACTCTGCCTATCTCTCTTGATGCCTACCTGGCAACCTTGTGTAGCCTTCTATCTGCCTAGTTGTGTGCCCTCTGCCATTCATGCCCGCTGCCTGCCTGCCTCATGTCCCACACCCTCTGTCTTCCCAGTATCATGTGCCTTTTGCCTTCCCATGACCTCTGCCTGCCTGCCTGACAGCCTGTGCCCTCTGTCTTTTCAGCTGCTGACTACAGGTCCATTCTGAGCATTAGTGACGAGGCAGCCAGGGTGCAGGCCCTGGACCAGCACCTCAGCACGCGTAGCTATGTCCAGGGGTACTCACTGTCCCAGGCAGATGTGGACGTGTTCAGGCAGCTCTCGACCCCTCCTGCTGACACGAGGCTCTTCCACGTGGCCCGGTGGTTCAGGCACATAGAAGCGCTCCTGGGTGGCCCCTGTGACAAAGGCGAGCCCTGCGGGCTCCAAGCAAGTGAGTAACAGTGACTTCTCCACCATTAGAACCTCTGCTTCAAGGTCCCTGGATATGTGGTGCCACAGGGCAGCAAATGCCAAGTGAGTGCCCCACTCCAGTGTCTCAGGCAAGCTACCCAGTGGGGCAGATGCCATGCTTACTGGGCCAAGGATAGGATAGAATTGTGCCCTGTGGAATTGGTTCTTTGAGAACAAAATACTCTTGTTGGCACTGTAGAGCTGCCCATGGCGGGGTTCCCTGGGGACAATGTGACCTGCCAGGCTATAGGCTTCCAGCCTTGGGGCTGGCTCAGTGAGAACATTGCCTGGCTCTGACTTGACTTGGTTCTTTTCTTTATCGTTTCCATAAGCTTGCAGAGTTTCCCTCCAAGTGTAGAGTCACTGTATCCTAAAGCCATAGTAATTGGCACTAATATTTTTAGAAATCAGAAATAAGTTTCATTTCTGTGCTTTGAGACAAGGTCAGCTACATGACTTTCACTGAATTCTGCTGGATGAGGCTGAGTGATCTGGAGGAGGCACTGCTAGAAAGTCCCAAGCCCCCGTTCCTGGCAGTTTATCAGTCTCTGAGAATCCGAGGGCATGTCCTTCAGTGACTATCCAGGGCCCCTGGAGTCCTAGCCACTGTGGCTTTGCCTGCACACCCTCTTTCATATGTTGTGGACTGAGTGCTGTCTTCGGCAGTCCTTATTGGTGATCTGGAGGCTTTCCAGACACGAAGTGAGGAATTTGGAACATGCCCAGGGCCTCCACCATGGTCAAGCTTCTGCTAGATCCCCCCATCCCCCCATTTCAACCTGGGCAGAGGGAGTACCAAGTCTCCTAGATTCAGAGCGTATCTTAGTTCTCTAGAACATTTGGCGGCAGCCTCCTCCAGCACAGGTGGAAGGCCTTGCTGTATAGCTTGTTTCTTCCCCTGAGCAGTGCTCCTACCCATGTGTGTAGTTTGGTGATCTTGGGGATGTCTGTGGTGTCAGGTGCCTTCTTCAAAGGGTCAAGTTGTCCCCTCTCTATCCCCCAGCTCCAAGGCACAACATGGTGATCGAGATCAGGGTAACTTGGGCACCACTGAGTAGAGATCCTCGGCCCTGGCCTTGTAGCAACCTGAGTGGCTCCCTTCATGGCCTTAGGAGAGCAGCGCAGATACTCTGCCACTTCCCTGGGAGGTAAAGGGGACCTCGTGGGCCTTTTGACCTGTGGAGAGGAAGGCCGCTAACAGCAGAGCCCCGTGAGGATGTTGCCTGATGGGTGAGGATGTTGCCTGATGGGTGCATTTTAGCGGGCAGCACTAAAAGGATTGTGGTGCCCCCTCCAAAGTCCAAGTCCCCCAATCATGAAGCCCACATGTGTCCAGGAAGGACATGAGTCAGGCCAGTTGGCCTCTGAGCAGTGCCCTCAGTGAAGGTGAAGTTTGGGGCTGAAGGACCCTCTGAGACAGGGAGAGTCAGGGTGATCTTCGTTTACCCTCTTAGCCCTCTTCCCGTGAAGCCAGACTCCTCCCTGCCTGGCTCTGTCTCTGCTCTGTCTGCCCATTTCCCACCTCATCAGCCTTCTCTGCAGCTACAGAAAGAGGGCCGCTCATTCCCAAGGCCTTGAACCTCTTAGGCAGCCCCCACCCGGGCCTGGGATTCAGTGCAGGAAGGCTTTAGGCATCCCCTTCACTGAGGAAGGGCGTAGGTCTGCCAGACCCAAGGCCACATCCTAGGATGATTCAAGTTCAGTGTTGCTCCCTAGCAGGGGACACTCACCTTCTTGATTGTTTCTCTGCAGGAACTCCCCACCCTTCGAGAGGTTCCTCGGGAGCTCTCACTGTTTCTGGTGAAACATCCTGTCCTTTCCCTTCCAATTTTCCCATCCTGTTTTGAAGGCCAAGTCTGATCTGCCATGCAGAGCTGTTCCGTTGGTGCTGTTTGGTTAGGGACAGTTTCTCATGGCGTCTACATGTCCAGACAGTGCCTAGTGGGGGTAGAATGGGATACCTGTGTGTGGGGTGACACCGTCTCAGAAGAAACCCAAACAAAGTCTGACACTGGTGGGGGCATTGATGGGATCATCAGGTCCTGGAGCGTCAGGCAGGGGTGGAAGACCCTTGCCCAACATGAGCTCTGACGATTTGGTTTAGGATATGGTCGACTGTGAAACACAGGCTATTGTGTCACCTTTCCCAGTATTTACTTCCCTTTTGCATATCTCAGTTCTGTCTGCCAGAAGTCCTCAAAGCCCGTTATCAGCTGTAGAGCTGGCAGCCCGTAAGGGAATTGGCACACTGAGCTCGGCTGGGTGTGCCGCTCTGGCGCATGCCTGTGCAAATCTTTCCTTTCAGTCCTCAGAATGGCAGCACTCAGCAGCGTCCCTGATCATGTAAGAGGACAGCTGCGTCTTTTGTTACAGGGTCTCAAAGAGGAAGGAGAAGGGCAGAACCTCAAAAGGTTAATTGCACACTATCAAATCGTAGAATGCGATTTTCCTTTAAGCAGATTCGATGCTTTTAAGTGAACTTTAAAAGTATACTTGATCTTACCGAGCACCTGATGTCCGATTAAGAATTTGCAATTTTCCACAATCAGAAGCTATGGCCACCTGTGGTCATGCTGGAACTCACCTGCAGGAAGGAGCTCATCTTAGCTGTCAACTGCCTCCCTCCATCTCCCCCATCAGAGTGCTGCCTTCCGTCCCACCCTTACCCTGCTGGTTATCAGTGTCCTCCTACCTGGCTAATGTGGTAGAGACAGAAGTGGCCTGTGCCCAGAGTAGACTTCTTTGTAGCTCTCAAGATGGGAATTAGCAGGCAATCCGCTGGCCCCATTCAGTAGACTCCAGGAGGGTCTGGAAATGGTCTCATCTGTGGGCAGACACCCCCACAGCCAGCATGAGAGACAGAGGTGGCAGGAGACAGGAAGCAAGGTGTCTGGAGAGCAGGGAAGACAGGCAGGAAAGTGAGCACTGAGACCTAGCCCTGCCTGGTGTGGGTCTCCTCTGTGGCTCAGCAGAGGTGAGCAAGGACTTGCCGGGCACCGTGCAGCATTGCAGGTGCATAAGCATCTGTGCCCCAGGGGGATCTGGCACACAGGTGTGTGGGGAATCCAGGGCCCAACTCTGGGAAGGCAGAGGAGAAAAACTTTATTCCCCTGAGGGTGACCCCAGCAGGGTAGGGTACAGGAACCTGCCTGGGACAATTGGAAAGCCTCCACTGTGCTCTGTGATCAGCTTTCTGAGACTGAGTCTGTGGGGTGTGAACAATGACTTTATGGTCTCTCCCAGCCTAGGGACAGTCGTACCTCCTCAGGGCTCTGAGATATACAGACTGCAAGGACAGCATTTCACTGGCCGGAGGCAGATCTGTCTTAGTGGCAAGGGCCCATGGACCGAGGTGATATGTCAAAAAGAGATTGCCATGTGGTGGCCTAAGATCAGGGACTCCCTGGGAGAAAGCGACTGGATTTGGGGCCTGCCTGAGCCAGTGAGGACCAGCTCGGGGGAGTGAGAAGGGGACGCAGGGTTGTGTCTGAAGATCGGAATTTGCTTGGCTACAGGGTCAGCACTAGCAGCCAGTCCCTGGTGCCTGGGAAGACAAAGATAGGGGCTGGAGGTTGTTCTCATCTGACCCGATGTGACCACGAGGCACAGCTGTGTGTGCCCTGACCCCTCGCCTCTATCGCAGCTGGAGGCTTGGAGGTGACCTGTGTCCCACAAACTGTCCGCAGCTCACCTCGTGCAGAAGAGGGCAAGACTGGGGCAGCCAGGGTTGCGACATCACAGGCACAGTGCAGCAGCCATGGGGTCAGGGAGCACTGCGCTTGGCCTGACCTGCGAGCCACTGACCACACTACGTGGCAGCGCAGGACACCTATCTGAGGGGCAATGGGACATGTTTGATTGTCGTGTGGGCATTCCTCAGTCATGCTGGAGGTTCATGCCACCACACAGGATGGGAGCAAAGCCAGACTCGTGTTGCTTAGCATTGCATTTAAAACCTCAGTTCCTTTGTAGAAACCAGGTCTCACAATGTAGTGGTGATTGTTCGTGGGTGCTGCGTGTGACCCGTCTACTCTGCCTCCAGGTAAAGGCCGGCGAGTGCAGCCTCAGTGGTCCCCTCCGCCCGGGACTGAGCCATGCAAGCTCCGCCTGTACAACAGCCTCACGCGGAACAAGGTAAGGAGGGCCAGGCAGCGTGTGTGTTCGCACTGTGCCCTGGAGTCAAGGCATCCTCTACCCCTGCCAAGAGAAAGGTGTCTGTTCACTGTGGGCTCCAGAATGCCCTCAATCCAGGTTCAGGACCCTTCTGTCATCTCCCGGGCTGTGGCCTCTCATCCAGGCAGAGCTATGCTCCAAAACTCTTGACATCATGCGTGAGGCCTTCTGGAAGCCCGCCTGCCAGCACCCAGCATGAACCGCCTTGCTGACCCAGCTGCCTGTGCCCGTGGCTGAGTGCTCAAGTCACTCACAGCCGGGCCAAGTGTTGGCGTGCTCTCAGGGCATGGGTGCAGCAGGCACTGCTGCAAGCTAAGCAGAACGGGCACGGACAAACCTGCCAGGTGTTCTTGGAGCCAGCGGAGAAGGCAGGTCTAGCTGCTCACTGACCTGGCTCTGCTTGGTCTCTCTTGCTCAGGCTGTGGCCAGTAGCTCCTGAGGTTTCAGAAAAGGTTCCAGCCCTAATAGGTTGCATTATTTTTAATCAGCAAGATACTTAAGGCCAGGGGGACAGGTTTGGGGTAGTTTGTTGTCTCTATGAAACTCATTGATCGCCACTGCCCCGAGAGAGGTCTGAAAGTGTTGGGACTAATTGGTCTCCAGCCTCAACTCCCCTAGGAGGCACAGACCCTGGTCACTAGCCTTCAGCCTCTGTGTCTTTCATGGAGAAGAAAGCAGCAGTGCTGGCCCCTTAGGAGCATGAGTGCTTCACAGAGGGCTGTGTTAGCTGTGGTTGTTAAATAAACAGCATTTCTACAACACAAAGAAATATTATTCCCTTTAGCAGAGCTCTTCAAAGAGGAGCAGGGTCCCAGGGATAAAGGGCCTCGAGCTGCCAGTGCTCAAATCATAGACAGCACCGAGGATGCTCTCCCTAGACCCCAGCCAGACCAGTGTGACTTTTTCAGTGAGATGAAACGGTTCTTATTGCATCCGTTTGTTCAAAACAGAACAAACCAGTGTGATGTTTGTTACTGCTTTTGGTGCTCCTGTACAGTGTTTCTGGAATTTCTTGTGATCGTCCTTCCTTCGTTTCTAACAAGGACGTGTTCATACCTCAAGATGGGAAAAAGGTGACGTGGTACTGCTGTGGGCCGACTGTCTACGATGCATCTCACATGGGACACGCCAGGTAGGGTCTAAAGCTCTGAGTGGTCCACACTCACTGCCGGAAGATGAAGACAGCCAAAAAGGAAAATGGTCCAGAACCCTGTGGCTGTTACCTCATCTCCCCAGCTCTGAGGGTCCCGGTGGGGGGTGGGGAGTTGTCCTAATACACCGAGCCTGGCTGGGCTCTGACCCTCCTCTAGGTGCTATGGGTGTGGCTCACCAAGAGTAGATGGCTCCTGGAATAGAGGCTGCAGAATTCTTTTACAGTATAAGTTGAGTTTTTCTCATCTGAAATGCTTGGGACCAAAAGTGTTTTGGATTTTTTTTTTTCTGATTTGGAATTTTGCAACATTTAGAATATTTTCATGTGTGCTTTATGTATACCTTATACACATAGGCTGAAAGCAATTTTATACAATATTTTTTAACAATTTTGTGCATGAAACAGAGGTTCACGGTGTAGGATTTTCTACTTGTGACATCACAAGGACACTTGGGATTTTCCACTAAGTGCAGTAGGTCATGCCTGTGTCCCCAACTGCCTGAGAGGCTGAGGCAGGAGGGCCATGAGTTTAAGGCCAACTTGAGACCCTGTCTCAAAAAAATATTTTTCTGTTCGGTGCTAGGGGTTGAACCAAGGGCCTTTGACTTGAGCTTCATCCCCAAGCCATATATATATATGGTTTTATTAGTTTTGTTGGTTGGTTGGGCTTTTTGTTTGTTTGTTTTGTTTTGTTTTTTGAGACAGGGTCTCAGCATGTAGTTCAGGTTGGCCTTGAATTCACTATGTAGCCTCGGCTGGCCTTGAACTCACAGCATTCCTCCTGTCTCAGCCTCCCAAGTGCTGGGATCACAGGCGTGTGCCAGCCACACCTGGCTTTATTTTATATTTTGATACACACTCTTGCTAAATTGCTGTGTTGCCCAGGCTGGGCTTGAGCTTGTGATCCTGCCTCAGCCACTTAGATAGAGTACCTGTTCCACCACACCCAGCTCCCAAAATAAAACCTTTGAAAGGACTGAGGATGTGGCTTAGTGGTAGGCCCTAGGTTCAGTCCCCAATGTGACCAAACCAAACCAAACAAACACACCTTGGGAGCATTGTGGGTGTCAAGATTAGGGATGCCCTGCATGTAAATGTCCTAGTTGCAGCACTGAGCTTGTATATACAGTGTGTACTGATCATAAATGTGGTCTTTCACTGCTTTAGGTCCTATATCTCTTTTGATATCTTGAGAAGAGTGCTAAAGGATTATTTCCAGTATGACGTCTTTTACTGTATGAACATTACCGACATTGATGATAAGGTAAAAAAATAAAAAGGAATGTTCCATGTTAAAATTAAAATATGAGCCAGGCATCATGGTGGCACAAGCCTGTAATCCCAGCAGCTGGGAGACTAAGGCAGGAAGATCCCCCTGAGTTCAAGGCCAGCCTGGGATCCATAGTGAGTTCAAGGCCCACCTGGATTACATAGCAAGACCCTGTCTCAGAAAATCAAAAAAATTCATTCATTCATTAAAATGCAAGTGGATGCCATGTGTGGAGATAGGACTTTCAGAGGAATAGATAAAATGTCATGGACTTGAGCTCAGGGCTGACTTACAAACATTATATGAATCCCCTGAGCGAAGTGATTTTACAGTTTATGAAAATGTAGGGTCATTTGTGCATCCATATAGATGCCGCTAGAAATTTACATGTTCAAGGACTACATTGGTTAAATGTCCATACCCCTGAGGCCTTAGGACACAAGGCCAGCTCCGTGTGGCTTTGTAGGGAAGCTGGCCCAGGGTTTGTTCCTTGGGCATCCAGAAGTTCACAGTAGACCTCAACATTGCTGGGCAGGTGGGCGATAGAGGGCAGTGTTGGTATCCTGTGGAGCTATACGGGTGGGGCCCCGTGGCTGTCCCCGCATCATCCTCATCCCCACTCAGTTGCTGAGGTGAGAGCAGTGTGGTGCATGTGACTGGGAGTGGCTCTGAGTGTGGCTTGGTCTCCTCCCTCTGTAGATCATCAGGAGGGCCCGGCAGAACTACCTGTTTGAGCAGTATCGGGATCGGAAGGCCCCAGCTTCCCAGCTCCTGGAGGATATTCACGCTGCCCTTAAGGTGAGCTCTTTCCTCTGGCCTAGACACTGCGCCCCTGTATTCCCTTGTCCTTGTCCCTGCTCATGACTTTCGGTCACTATCCCAAAGGTGATGTCATTGTCCCTGGGTGGCCTGTCTGGGAAGACCCTCACAAAGCAGTACCCAAGCTGATTCCGTCAGTACTGATGTCTCCATAGGTGTGGGGGCCCCCACGTGCCCCCGTCTGTGAAAAAGTCACCAGGACCAATGTGCAAGGACATGGTTTAGATGTAGGTGGCATTTCTGCCATTTACAGGAAGTGTCTGATCTCAGCTCTTGAAAATACTATCACTCTCAAGTCCTCAATGTCAGGATCACAACCAATCTGGTAGTCACTTCTAACTCAAAAGCAAAAGCTATGCTAAACTTCTTAAAACCATTATTATGTTCCTAGTACTATAAATTTTCAGGACTGTTAAAGAAATTAATTCTTGTCAATTTAATAATTTTACTCTGAATAAGCATTATAAGCGTGTAGTTCTTCGTATTACATAGTATGACTAAATAGGTCATTTTATTCTCTTTATTTTTATTTTTTTATTTTTTATGGCATCAGGGATTGAACTCATGACCTTGTGCTTGCCAGGCAGGTGCTTAGGCCACCGAGCTAAATCCCTAGCCCTTGTCTTTTTGAGACAGGGTCTTGCTATGCTGTTCAGGCTGGACTTGAGCTCACTTTGTAGCCCAGGCTGGTCTTGAACTTGCAACAATCCTCCTATCTCAGCTGGAATTACAGGCATGCACCACCAGGCCTGGCTGTTCTCTTTAATAAATACTGATTTCCTTTAGTAATTGCTGGTATGTTTATGGTATTTTATCTCGAAGAAAGGAAAAGCACGAAGTTAGAGTGTGGCTGTCTTGCAGGCCCACAGGGCTTGCTGAATGCACTACCTTGCTTTATCCACAAAGCAGGGTAGCAGCACTGCTGTCACCCCCATTTTGCACGGGCGAGCCAGGCCCAGCACAGTTATGTGGCCTGTCCGGTCACATGGGAGAAGGGTAATCGCAGGACTGCCTAGGCTGGAGGTTCAGGTCTCATCTACCTTGACTAAGCTCTGTGAATCGGGTTTCTGTGCAGTGTCTAACAGGTGCAATGTGTCCTTATGGTTGTAGCCATTTACAATGAAGTTACAGGAGACCACGGATCCAGACAAAAGGCAGATGCTGGAGCGAATCCAGCACGCGGTGGAGCTGGCCACAGAGCCACTTGAGCGAGCTGTGCACGCCGGCCTTCCTGGGGAGGAAGTGGACAGTCTTGCCCAGGTGAGTTCTTCATGTGTCCTGATGGCCCTCCTATGTAGGACAGCATGCTCTGCCCTGGATTGTTTGCATCTTGCCTGCAGCTCTGTAACTCCTTGGTGACTGGTGGCTCCATTCCTCGGTGGCTTAGTTAGTGCCCCCTTCCATTCCACACCTTGCAACCCCACTTCCTGGTTTCACAGCTCAGGGCCACTGCAGGGGGACCTGGGATCCTTGGGGATCCCTCCTCAATGCTACTTCCCCACTCTCATTTGGAATGAGAGCCGCAGCCTTCTGGTGGAATTAATTATTCCAGTGGACCCTTCTAGGCATTTCTTAGTGGCAGCAGCTGAAGAAAGAGGAGCCAGGTTTGAAGTTGAAGTGAGCAGCTGGTTCATGGGTACCTAGGGCTAGGCTGTCTCACTGGCATGTTCTCTGGCTGCTGAAGATGTCCTTCAGGCACGTGACAGTGTGCCCAGCCCTGTTCCTCCAGGCATCCCCACCACCTTTACTACAGGAGGGTCCTTCTCCTTTCTGCCAGCGCCCCCTGCTGGTAAACTCGTTGGAGAAAAATTGAGCTCACTATTAGGAAACAGTAGGAGATTCATTTTGTAAGAGCTCCAGGACATAGATAGCATCATCAACCTTCTCAGTGTCCTGTGTCTGCTACCTCTCCCTATCCCCTGTGCCCCACCTCAGTGTGCCATTTTATCTTTCATTCTCTTGTTTTGTTTTGTTTTAACTCTTCTGGGTTCCCAAATAACCAGTTGGCTGGTAGGGCTGTTTCTGAGCCATGTGCACAGTCCTGACAACATGGTCACGCTTCTGGGAGGACAGCTCGCAATAGTGACCCCATGACGGGGCCCCCTTGGAGATTTTAACTCTCAGGCCCGAGGCCTCCACAGTTCCCCAGGTAGAGTTGTGGCTTTCCCGCCCCACAGTGAGCCTGCAGAAGTTGCTGCTCCTGAGTCTACCCAGAGCTCACCTCTCTGTGCTCCCTCCTCTCTGTGGTGGGGGCTGCAGTTTGCCATGTGACTTCACCCCTCTGCAGTTTGGGCACAGTCTGCCCTGTGACCTCACTTCTCCAGGCCTAAGAAGAGTGTCGCATGTTCTCTTGTGTTCAGCTCTTTACCTCTTGTTAGGCTGGAGGGGCAACTTCCTGGCCTGTGACACAGTCCCTGGAAATAGTCACAGCTGGATGACTGGTACCAGCCTGGGGCTCTACATGCCACCACCTTTCCCAGGGAGGCCAAACTGCTGACCTCTGTCCTCTATCCCTTTGGTGGCCTGTGGTTTTGGGGTGGCTTGTTTCCAGCACGTGCCTGGAGTACCCGTGTGAAATTCCACCTTGCCCTGTGGTGCTTGGGCTCTGCCAGGCTGTCAGACTTGCTGTGGCACCGCTGCTGTCTTGGCTTTCTTTTGGCGTTCTTGTAGTTGTTACCACTGCTGTTGGTTCACTCCTTTCACGTGCTAGGCCGGGCTCCTTCTCCACCTGCTGTTCGGCATTCAGCTGTGACATGGTACCGTGCATGCATAACTGAGCGACCTGGACTTACACTACCCTTTTCTGGAACAGTACCGTGTCTCATGACTTGCTCTTAGTCACCACTCTGATTCCATCTTTGTTTCTCTGAACATCTGGCCTTCTGTTTTTCCTATGCATCTAACAACTGTCACATCAGAAGCCCTTCAGGCGTCATCTCTGCAGACTCCTGTCATGGTTGTTCATCCTTGGGCATCTGGTGACCTTAGCTAGGATTTCGTTCTTGCTGGGTCATGGTCTGGCAGTCCATTCCAGGCCACCCTTTGGAGGTTTCTGTGCCTGTATTGGAACAGGCCCCGTGTCTGCTTTCCAGGCAGTGATGGACAGACAGCCTCTGCCTTCCTGGGATATATGCTGAGCCTTTTCTGCTTGTGGTGCTCCACCACAGTGGAGAGAGATCAGAGCATCCTATGTGCTTGCCTTGCCAATCAAAGTCCAGCCACATTTTAGCCAGTTGTGCTATGTTGACCAGGAGCTGTCATCAGGGTACACATCATAGCCTGACCCACGCAGTACCCTTTTCCTTTTCTTACCAGCACGCTGGGTGCTCTGCCCACCCTGTGTGTCCTCATTCTCTGCTGGATCATCTTCCTGCACTTTCTCTCTCACCTTTTATTCCTCCTACTCACAAGCAGACTACCTGGTGGCCCCACATACCTGTTACTGCTCAAACTAAAAAGCTAAAAACACTAGATTCCTCCAAGGGAGATTGAGGACAAGTGTTTCTCCAGTCTGATGAGAATGCAGTTGGAATGTTTCTTAGTGCCAGTGGATGTGGTCAAGGGATCAAGGGACATGGGACACACTCAAGGGGCAGTGTAACAGTGAGCTGGTCATGTGAACGTCACTGTTCCCTCAGAGACGGCGACTCCTCGTGGAACACAGCTGTGCATGTCTTTGAGTCCAGGACCCTGAATGGCTCACTCCACCTGCATTACAAAGATGTACTCGTGTGATGTTCTGTTTCTTTTCTTTTAGGTATTGATGGAAGAGGCCAAGGACTTGCTTTCTGATTGGCTAGATTCCACGTGTGGCAGCGAAGTGACTGACAATTCCATTTTCTACAAACTACCCAAGTTTTGGGAAGAAGAATTCCACAAAGACATGGAAGCACTGAACGTGAGTGTCCCGGGCTGCCTTGTCCCTGCTCTCTCAGGTCACAGGCCTCAGTTTCCACCTTCCTGTTCAGGTAAAGCCAGAACCCCTTGTGTGATCCACCATATATTCATTCTGCAAGTTCAGTTAAGTGGCTAAGTCAGTGTTGCACTTAAGCAAGAGACGAGGGGCTTTTTTTTTTTAATGTAGAATTTTCACCCTCGTCGTCTCCATGCCTAGCACATATGGATGCCTAGAAGATAAATCAGAACTCTGAGGGTGGAAGACTATTGCAAGGCAAGTCCTTGTTAGAATTGCTTCCTCAGGCGTCTGGTAGGGAGGAGGAAAGAAGACTGGGAGGGTGCCCACAGATCCCCGAGCATGTCAAAGACAGGGAAGAAGCAGCTCTTTCTGTAAACTAATCCTGGGGACAGCTGTGCCTCAGACTGACCTTCCGATTCACATTTTACAGACAATGAACCCAAGACTAGCTAAAGCCACTTGCCCAGGGTCACAGATAGACAGTGGGGCAGAGACACTCTGGGGAGCCCCTGTCCTGGACCAGCCCTGTGGTCAGCATACGGGGAGCCCATCCAGCCCAGGCCCAGTATAATCACTTATTCCTTAGACCGTGTAGGTTCTTGTTTTGTAAGTTGGCGACATCATTTTCATGGACCATGTTCACAGGAAGCAGAAATGTTGAGAGGGACAGTGCTGAGCCTCTCCTTTGTCACCCACAGGTCCTCCCTCCCGATGTCTTAACCCGGGTCAGCGAGTATGTGCCAGAAATCGTGGACTTTGTCCAGAAGATTGTGGACAACGGTTATGGGTAAGCACAGGTCAGGGCCTCTCTCTGCCTCTGCCTCTGACCATTCCAGGGGGAACAGCTTCCCAACTTCAGGTCCACAATGCAGGGCCGCTTGTGTTCTGAGGCCACTGGCTAGGTTGACCACACCTTCATGCTCACCTCCCAGCAAGCACTTTGCTTTGCTGGTGCTGTTGCCATCATGTTAAGATTGTTTTAAAACAAAGCCCTTGGGTTTTCTATTTCATAGTACCTACCATTGTGATGGGTATCTAATCATGCAGATGCTACCACATTGCTTGAGGCCAGAAGCAAGAGGGAGCAGGTGATCCACATTCCAGCCTGTCCCAGAGTCCCCAACAGTTTTCCTCTTGCTCTCTGGCTGAGCCTAGGGCTGAAGAGCTTGCATCTGGCTGATCAGCACCTCTACATGCATCTAGAGCCCTGTGGGAATGCCACTGGAGGGACTTGGCCCAAAGTCTTCTAGGAAACTAGGCCGTTAAGGCCACGGGTAATAGTCCCAGAGCAGCGTGATGAGGAACGTGGATACTGCGGGGCCGTTGGAGACATCAGCACCGCTCAACACATTTTAAGATTGTGCATCCTGGTGTGTTGTTCCCAAGAGTGTACGCATTTCTTCAGTGTCCTGCTTGCTATGATTTTAATGCGCACACCATCCTGCACTGGGTGTCTACTCCAGCACAACCACAAGAGACAGTTTCCGCACCTTGGAAGTTAGTGTTCACAGAGGAAGCCCCTAATGGGAGTGTAGCCAAACCTAGGTCTCTGTGGGCAGCACTCAACCCCTACCTGCTCCATCCTACTCAAGGAGGGGCACCCTGCTTGTCAGTGGGGACCCTTGGCCCAACCTCAGGTTGCTTCCCTCTCCACCTAGTTGCACAGACTTAGATGAAGGAGTAAGGACTGTGTGCTTGGTGCCCACATCAGCACCAACTCTGAAGGGATAGTGCTGCTCCTCTCCCCTCTTAACTCAGGTCACTGCCAGGCAGCATGAGATTGTGGCCAGCTGAGCTGCGTGGATAAGCCTGGGTCAGGAGACCTGGAGAGTCGTGGCAGGGCCAGCAAGTGATGGAGTACAGACTCAGAGGGAGATAGGGGCATGCCACACAGGGCAGTGTCATCGCCAGGTAAGGCCAGGCTAGACCTGTATGGCTACAGGACACCAGGCAGGACATGCTGTCAGGCAGTAAGGAAGCCACCTTCATTGTGGGAGGCATCTTCTTTGCTCCACTCAGTCCACACAGCTACTGTAGGTCCAGGACATCCACAGGGAGAGCAGGAGAGAGGCTTGGGTGAATCTTGCACCTTGTGACTGACCAGTCTCCAGTGAGTTTCAGGTTGTTGAGTTCAGTTTCCAGTACCAAAATATCAGGCCTTCATCTCTGATGGTCTAGGGCTTTTATGAGATAAGCAAGCAGGAAATACAGAGGCAGAATGGCTTGTCAATTGGGGATTGGTTTATACAATGTGCATCGTAGTGACCAGCTGTTTGTAAGAGACAGGAACAACCAGAACTGGAACAGGAACTATTAGCTGGGCAACTAAGAAACTGAAATATACTGGCTGGGGCGCGAAGGGAGCATTTTCTGCTACACCATTAGACCTCCTGGTTCCTCTTATTTTCTAGCTATGCATCAAATGGGTCTGTCTACTTCGACACGGTGAAGTTCGCTTCCAGTGAGAAACACTCCTATGGGAAGCTGGTTCCCGAAGCTGTTGGGGACCAGAAAGCTCTTCAGGAAGGGGAAGGTAAATACACAGCACAATGCATGAGTGAGGATTTCTCCCTCACACACGGCCTAAGCAGGGTTTACCTCACAGCCACCATGGGTGTCCTGAGCCCATCGCTGGCATTCACTGAGAATCATAAAGTTTCTCCTGAGGGAACTGTAGAAGTTTTCCACACAAGAAGATAAAGTGCGTATCTTCTTAAGAAACAAAGAAATGAGAGACTATTGTGCATCCTGCCAGGCACAGTACCCCCAGGTTGTGCATTCTCGGGGATGGTGTAATTGTATATGTAAGGTTATATGTAAGGACTCAACTGCAGACCACTCTACATACCAGGAACCAAAAAGCCCAGTACACCTGTATTTGTACACTTCTCAGAGTGAGTAGTTATAGCAGGCCAAGAATTAATCAGGGCGTGAAAGGTTTGGGATACAGTTACAGGTGTGGTCTAAGATGTCTTTTAAGCACCTAGACCGCATGCCAGACTACAGAAGGTAGTCTATACAGTCCCAAAGAACTGCTTTCACGGAGATCAGGTACTCCCAGCACAGTGCAGTTGGGTGAGGTGCCAACGCTAGGGGACATGTGAGATTTACAGACCCACCTGGAGGTTTGTGCTCCTAAGTCCCTCAAAGGAGGGAAGCTGCAGAGGAACGTAGGGAGGGTTCAAAGCCGGATGGCAGCCAAAGCACTCACAGTCCTTAGAGGGTGTCCGAGTTCCAGGTGGGTGTGGCTGTGAATAAACAGCGGAGGAAATGCTGAGCCAGGCAGTCAGGCATAAAGCTAGAGAAGAAAAGCCCTGAGTGGAGAGAAAGCAGAGGAAGAAATAAAATTAAAGGCAGATTTATGAGATGGAAATAATTTAACAAGCCAAAAACCAGTTCTTCACAAAGATTAATAAAGTAGAAAAACTTGCAGCCTATAGAATGAAAACAGAATAAACCTGTAGATATAAGAGAATTTTATAAATCCTCAGAGGGCACCAGGGCAGCGATATAGATAGATATAAAGAGAGATAGGAGCCTAGCATAGGAGGCAGGGGTGAAGACCAATGATTGGGTGTGCAGAAGGAAAGTTCTGGAGCAGTGAGAGCCCCTGGCACTTGACTCTTGCTGTTGGACCCCATCTGGCTCTCCTTTTCCTTGATTCTTGGACCTCTTTCTATCAAACTAACCTTAGAGTCAGAGTTCAGATTCTGAGAACAGTAGGCATAGTGCCCAATGTGTCCATACCACCTGCTAAAGCAACTCAGTGTGGTTCTTCCTCTATGCTGTCCCTGCCACTGACATGTGGGGGCTCAGGTAGCACAGAAGGGGGCAGGTAATATCAGGCATGCGGTCTTGTGGTAGCCTGCTCACTCCTCCAAGTAAGATCGATCGCACATACCCGTGGAGAAGCCAGGTCACAGCAACACCTGATGGGAGCCCAACCTTGCAGTGAACACTTTGAACAGACTGTGAGGTCACAGGAAATGAGACCAAGGAGAGCAAAAGGGATTGTGTGATTTATTTCTCCAAAAAATTTGAAGCAAGACCTGGGAGTATGGCTCAGTGGTAGAGCATCTGCCAAGCACGCATTAGGCCTTAGGGTCCAGTCTCAGTACTGGGAAAAAAAAAACTGGAGCAAATAGCAAATATCAAACAGTGACATCTTTGTTATAAATTTTTTCATTACACTTTTTTTTTTAACTGGGGATCGAACTCACAACCTTGGGCTTGCCAGGCAGGCGCTTATGCCACTGAGCTAAATCCCCAGCCCCTCATTACTTTTAAAAGTAGTCAGATACAAACATTTATGGGTAAGTATATTCAGCAGAGTAACAAAAATCTAGCCAGGCATGGTGGCGCACTCCTGTAATCTCAGCACTCGGGAGGCTGAGGCAGGAGGATCATTGTGAGTTCGAGACCAGCCTGGGCTACAAAGTGAGCCCAAGGCCAGCCTGAACTGCATAGCGAGACCCTGTCTCAAAAAGACAGACCAAAAAAAACAAAACAAAACTAAATATTCATTATCTGACAAGTGAAGGATGACTAAGAAAGAGTGTCATGGAGCCATGCCAAGTGTGGTTCTGGACCATCGCCAGTGGCAGAGCAGCAGGAGACAGATGGAAACAAGGGTGGGGTCTGTCCTGTGTACTGTATGTGTCTGTGTTTGGCTGGAAGATTTTTTTTTTTAATCTGCAAATCATTATACTGCAATACGAGCAGTAATTATTCCTGGGTTCAAAGGTAATGACTGTGTAGCCCTGTTCACATGCTCCATGTTCAGTATGGAACGGGTTTTGTTGTCACACCCCCATGTTTTAGAACATGTTCAACATGTTTCCCTCCAGCCATCTCCTGGAGAAGCACTAGCCCTTTGCCTTTGGTTCATCAAAAGTTGGAACAACACTTGGAGCCCCAAGCTAGGGTCCTAGGATGGAACTACCTTCCTGTTCTGGGGCTTTCCACCAACAGTGATGACCCCTGGGGGAGGATACAGGACCAGGATAAGGTCCTTTAAGCAGATCCTTAAAGACCAGGGCTGGTCCTGGGGTGCTTTGCTGGAGCAGAAGGCCTTAGCTCAGCCCACTCACCAAACAGAGGTTGACTTAGTCAGTGCTTAAAAGAGCTTGCAGAGGGGCTGGGGGTATAGCTCAGCAGCATAAGCACGTGCCTAGCCAACTCAATCAAGGTCAAGATTGATTGCCAGTACCCCCATCCCCTCCAAAAAAAAAACTTGCCAGGCTGGGGCAAGGCTCCTCAAAAGACAGCACATGCTTTGAATCAGATTTAATGTAAGACACAGAAATTTACACGATTGACCTATAGCGGCACCCACAGAGTCAAATGTAGAAGAACACAATCAGTCCATGCTAAAGATCCCAAAGATCTAGCTGAAAGCCTGGAGCCCACAGGAATATTCTGAATAAGTCCACATCAGGAGGTCAGAGGGTCCATTTGTGAAGAGCAGGGAGAGATGACTGCAGCCATAGGCCATGGGGCTACTATAAATCTGGCCCAAGAGTCTGGCTTGGAAGCTGATGAGCAGTATCACGTATCTAGGCACAGGTTAGCTCTGGTTTCTGTCCAGCACACTTGGGAGTACTTGAGCCAAGTTAATAAGCCAACAAGAAGGCATGGCTGGCGGGTGGGCCCTGATGTGGGGGCTTGCCACTGAGTAACCTTCCCACCTCCCTTGCTCATTCACAGGTGACCTGAGTGTCTCTGCAGACCGCCTGAGTGAGAAGCGCTCCCCCAATGACTTTGCCCTGTGGAAGGCCTCCAAGCCAGGAGAGCCATCCTGGCCATGCCCCTGGGGGAAGGTAAGGGAGTGGCTGAGAAGGCGCGAGGCTGGGGATGGCAGGAAGAGATTGTAGGATGCTGCATCAGCTGTACTCTTAAGAGGTCCCCCTGTGAGGCAGCTCTGCATGTTAGGGACACTGCCACTGGGCCAGTACCTGCTGTTACCCCAGTGTACAACTGCAGGTCCAGGAGACCTGACATCCCAGAGATTCCCTGGGTCTCTAGATGAGCCACCTCCTTTCCTGAGACTTCAGTTTTCCTCTCTGTGAGTTGGGAGTGTGGTCAGATTCAGCTGCCTCCAAGGCCCCTTAGTTCTGATGTGCTGTGACTCTTACATTGAATTTTCCCAACTCCAGAAGGCAAAGTGACCCTGTGACATTCCTGTGACCACAGGCCCCACTGTAGAGTGTTGTGGGAAGGGATATGGCCAGCCACCACTTTTTTTTTAATTAGTATGTTTGTGATGCATAGTAATTATGTTCATCTTGGGAAATTGGTATATACACATTGCACATCTTTATCATTTTTACTTCCCCCCTTCTCCCTCTGCCCTGTGCCCCCTCCCTCACTTTCGAGCGCTGGGGATTCTGGGAGGAATTCCTAGACTTCAGCAAAGCCTTGGCCAGCAGGAGACTGGTGTCGAACTCCGTAAGAGGTTGTTCTTCGTCTTTCCATGTGTGGACTTGAATTCCTGTTGCCATAGCATTCGGGAGGCTTAGAGCCTGTTACCTTGGAGCAGTGAAGGCCTGAGTGGGTGGCAGGGCTGGTCAGCAAGGGCCCTTCGTTTTCCCCAGGGTCGTCCAGGATGGCACATTGAGTGCTCCGCCATGGCAGGCACGCTCTTGGGAGCCTCCATGGACATTCACGGAGGAGGGTTTGACCTCCGCTTTCCGCATCACGACAATGAGCTGGCGCAGTCAGAGGTAAGTAAAGACTATCATGTCTCTCGATACAGACCACAGTGTCCTTGTCATGACACCGGGGAGGAGTCTCAACACCCTTAGGAAGGGTCTTCTTCTTAGAACTTGTTGCCTGTACCAGAGTCTGCAGAGAATTTGAATCTTGATCATTTTCTCTGACTTTTCACCTGAATAACCTGGCCTTTGGCAACAGATGGC